>ML802252.1:132078-160299 GCA_009831015.1 Picea engelmannii
ATTCCTCCTCTTCCTTTACCTCTGAATCCTCCTTTATTTCCCTATGAATCCATGTTTTGTTAATGATAATGTGGTGCCTGATTATACTGCAAGGGTTTTTGAAACTGTGGCACTTCTTAAAATTGTTGCACATTCCCAAACTGTGGTGCAATATGTACTACCATCAACTCATCATGCATCATGTATTCATTTGAGGTTATTTCCTTCATTAACTCTAGATTTCTACAACTCTTGTGTTCATGTCCTACTAACTTACAAAATTTACAGAAATTATTCTTCGATTATGTCTTGTACTTTTGCATCATAGGGTAGTGATACAGATCATGCCCATGTGTCTTGCATATTTCACACCAAGACCCTCTTGTAGGCAATGTATTTGGTATCCATACTCCTAGGTATTGTGAAAATGTCGGACATTCATTCTTGTGATGCCCCTCTGATCTGCACAGGGTACACCACACTGCTTCTCTTTTCTCCCTACTTTTGTTTTAGTTCAATTGCACTGTCAAGTTCTTCAGATCTTCTTTCAACTCCTTTATAGTTGGATATGTCTCCTTATATTGATTCTACTCTAACTGCATCAGTTCTTGTAGTGCCTCTGCCTGGTTTTGAAATTTATGCTGTCTCAATGGATATTTAAAGTGTGGTAACAGAGAATTTATAAACAATTGTTTGTGTTGCATGTCATAAATGGGATACTTTAGTTTAATTTTCAATGTATTGAACTTCTGATCAATGTCCCATACAAATTCTCCTGGTTTTGTCTAACCTCAATCATCTCATTCATAAACTAATCCCGATTTTGGCCTCCGAAAATTCATGATCAATGGATTCTTGATCTATGCTACTATTCCAGGTGCACCGTGTGGATTTTTTACTGTTAGACTCATATACCAATCCAGCACATGGTTTCTGAATGTTATTGCTATTTGTTCTATTTTTTTTGCCTCATCAATGACTCTTTTTGCTTCCCATATTAACTCACACAAATAGGTTCTTTTATGGGTATTCTGATCCATCCCCATGAAACTTTGGTAACCTTATTGTTGGATCTATGCCTACAATTGTTGAATGGGTTGTACCTTCCCTGTGTGGTACTACTATCTGTGTACTATTATTCGGACTTGAACTCCCATTGGTGTTGCTACTAGTACTTCCACTTGTACCAATACCTATGCTGCTACTGTTACTTCCACTTGTACCCTCACTTCTATTCCGATCTCCTAGATTTGTCTGATCGTCAGTCATTGGTTCTCTAAACAACTCTTTCTTTGTTGATGTGTTAATCGTACATAAGGTTGTAGGTTCTACACTGATTCGGATCTGGACAGGGGTGTTTGATTCCTCATTAGATCCCTCTCCTCTATTATTTATTTCATATGTGGTAAGCAGTATTTCTTCAATGTGCTCCATAGCACGAATATCCTCTATCTCTTCCTCATCACTCTCCAAACCTTCTCTCTCGGCTACTGCTCTTTTCTTCCTATTGAGCTTATATAGGTAGGATCTTCCACTACGCGTTGTTCCTACCTTTTGCATAATTTCATGGATCTCCTCTTGATCCATCATAATAGGATATTTCTCTTTAATACACTCTTCTCTATCCATTTCCCCCTCCATCTCAAACCTTCCTCATTGTGTCCCCTAACTCCCCCATGCTCGCAGGATAGTTTAGTTGTTTGATTTCATGGTTAATACCCCTTTATCATGAAATAATATCTTGATTGAAGTGTACAAAAACCTGATGTACCTTCCCCTTGGACCCTTAAGAAACTTATTCTCTGCTACAATATAATACTTTGATGTCTCTACTACAAACTCAGTGATATACCCCAATACAATGTTGTCTAGCCAGAAATCTACTTCACGCGTGAATTTATTATTTACCCTTTTCAACCACGCGATACATTGTTTCGCCCACTCCACTGATATAACTCTATTTTTTAGATGGGTATCTTTAAACCGTGTTATCAATTCTTGCAATAGTGTGGAGAACTCACTAAATAAACCCTCGTGTATTTTTCTAAATATGTATCTTTCAAAATATTGTCTTAGCTTAAACCTAGAGATTTTATTATCTTTATGAGCAAACTCTAGTTCTTGAACTGTCAACCATCTTTCAATCTTCACTCTTGTGGGGTTCCAACCTAAAAAAATCCCCTTTCTTATGCCCTCACCCCATACTACATGATACATCCCTACTGATCTAATCTTTTGAGTTCCAATCGGCAACATAACCATTTTTTGTTTTACTTTGGCCTAACCTAGGCTCGAACTATAGGATTACCAACTTCCCTTTTGCCATCATCCCTTATGGATACCAGAAGGAAACACAATGCACATAGTGCATTGGGCAGTCTCACCCAAGATGGCTTATGTGGGTGGCCACAGGACTCAAATGTCTGCAACCTTGGGATGGGATGTTTTTTCTCTCTCATAGGCATTAGATCCACTCAACTACTAACCCTCAAATACCCATATATTATGCTAACTCTAACTCTTACTAGTGACACAGTATATGACCAATAGACTTCACTAACCATTATAACTGCATGTATTCCATGATAAATATTCATCTACTATACCATAATCTTCAGATATACACGCTAGCTATAACCTTCATTTTACTAGAGCTATTTTGCAGATTCCATTAGTTCATTCTTAGTGCGCAATGTTATTTCCTTTATCATTTAACATGTTAATCATAAACTTACTAAAGTAAATACAATAAGAAACACTACATACATTCAAACAAAAAACATATATACCGTGGTTCACCCCCCTGGGGCTACGTCCACAAAGATTTGTCGTGTTGGCTCTTTATTCATATTTTTTTAAAAGCTAGTGTTGCGCATTGTACATTTCTTCCTTCATTACATTTGATCTCCACAGACCGAAATAGATCTCACAACTCCGAGAACTTCCCACCACTCTACTAACATATTTTCTGAAATGGTTGACTCACTAACAAAAAGGACCAACATCTCATCGTCCTAATACATTTTACTTATACAATATTTCGGAAAAATATCTTACAAAAACCCTAACCCTAAGTGGATTAGGTTTGTCTACTTTCTTATTGACTTAATCTCGGTTGGTCCTCAATCCAACCATTTCTCCAAGTCGACGCTTGTCCACTTTCCAACTACTCCACAACAGTTTTTCCACATTGTAACTGTTTTTCTCGGCACTGCTTTTCCTCTTTTTTCAGCGCTACTTTTACTTTGTTTCTGGCATGCTCCCCTATTTCCTAGCGTTTCTTTGATTCCTTAAAAAATTCCTTGATTCTCCCCAAAATTGGCCTGCGCCAAAAAATGATTGCGTTATTTTCCATGATAATGAAGGATAAATGTAGCTAAGACAATTTGAGAAGATAAAATCTAAGCCAATGAGATGAAATGTCAACTTCACATGAATCGTTAGGCCAATAAAGAAAGTTGTTTTACAAAATATTCCATCGTTTTGTTAGGTGGGTGTGTTTGTATTATTTTAGATGCAAAATGATGCTTAAACCAATGAATTATGTGCAAGTCGTTGGGCACTTTTTTCCAATGTCTGAAATAGAGAAAATCAGTTTCAAACCCTTACATCACAAGTGTATTTTACAATGTAAAATTAGAAGAAATAAACTCAAGTAAGATTAGGATTTAGCACCATTAAGTCTATTCACCAATAAGTCTAGATCCATCCAAGAATTTTCAAAATTGAACCAAGATCTAAGATATTCTAGCTAGTCAAGTACTTGTCAAAGTATGAACTAGCATACTTGTGAAAATCGCTATTAGATGAAGAGTTAAAGAAAGGATCAACACTTGACTTTAAAACTCTCAAGAAAAAATGTTAGAAAAATACCAGAAAATGAATTGCTTGAATTACATTCCTGCCTCCATATAGGATCCAAAGGTCCTTTATAATCCAAAATTGGTCCATTTTAAAACAATAGAAGAAACATGAATCATGTAGGGTCAAATTATGACAATGTCTAGCTTAGGCATTAGAAATATAGTGTCAAATTATTCATTGTCCATTAATTATCCCCTTTTGCTAACTACTTTTTCTCATTCAATGGAGTTTAAGTAAAATCAAACATGTACCTGTCATACCTATCATCCTCGAGTGAGGGAATTTCTGGAGGGAGGAGGGAAAGTGTTATGTCAAACACATCTAACGGGGTGAGATCAACTAGAGGTGAAAAGGTCAAAACAAAATTCCATAGGTGCATGGGATTCTTTATTTCTGAAGGAGGTTCATGTTTTTATGATGAGGAGAGAATAGGCGACATCTAGGTTCCTTCGAGGTACAAACATCTAGTGAGATAATGGGTACCCAATGAACCTCCTCAATTGGACACTGAATTTTGTGTCAATGAGAGGAATCGGAATTTATCGCATTTCTCCATCGTCCATACATGGTGTGGGTCTATTCTCCATGGATGGAATAAAGGTGAAAGATGGAAGACTTGTTGATTTTATGGAGTATGTTGGACCATGATACAACTATGGAAATTGGTTGAGGCTGGTCTGCTATATGCCAAGTATGTGGAGATATGCAGTCGTTGCAAATTATATACAACTAAAAGAAAATGATCATAAAAAAGGAGCGACGATGTATATTGATGGAAGGCCAAAGGTGTTAGGGAATATTACATGGCTCATTAATAGTACAAGACCCAAGACAACAATAAAGCACCCTAATTGTATATTTGAGGGGAGTTAAGGATATTCAAATTCAATAGTGACACATAGAGCCATAAGAACACACATATATCTATTAATGAATCTTTACATGGTTTACACAAGGCATTTTACCTTTCGGGCCTGATTTACATTTATTTTTCCTCTACTTATCCTGTTGGGCACACTTGGCTCCTCACTCACACCTTTCCTATATCCTCTTTGTCTCTATCTCTCACTCTTTTCATTTCTCGCAGGCTTACAAAAATATACAAAGAAGACTAAACTTCTTGATCTATTCAGATCCACAAAATATACAACCACCCTAAGATCTCTTAGATCAAAAATATCCTCAATCACTTATAAAATCTCTCTTTATCCCTAGGTTCTCTCTAGGATCTCCATTCCTTCGAGATATGCTAAACCAAGGAAGATTCAATTGCATTCAAATAAGTTTCATTTCAAAAAATACTATCTTATACAATATTTCTAGAACTAAAATAAACATGGAAAACTACAATAATTTCAAGTTTAGGGAACTCACTCCCTTATTAAATCAAAGACCCCCTAGGTCCAGTCAACAAGGTTGTTTTTGGAGTAAAAATTGTCCTGCATCAAACACCCGGGGTTAAATTTTTTCATGATATCCTAATAATGAGTCTTCATTTTTTGAAGTCCTCTTGGATCCCATATCTTATGTTGTTGCATTATTGCTTCCTGCAATCTTCTAGGATCTCATACTTTACTTTGCTACTTTCCAATCACCCTGTTGATGTAGTCTCTTTTAGCCAACTTCAATTTGTGCTTGAATTCCTTTTTCATCCCATGGTATCCCTTTCTGGACTTCCTCATCATCAGCTTCCATAGACCATCTATCTCAACATCCATCTCTGTTCTTTGTTGGTTTTTTCCTTCATATGGACTCCACATAGTTGTTTCCATCTTCTTGGCCTCAATTCCTTTGATGTCCTTAAACTCATGGCAATAATCATCAAAATATTAACTCTCAGGATGTGTCTTCCATTCTGTACTTTTCTCCATTCTTCTTCATACACTTCTATGAAAGTGTTTGAGACACTCAATTGTCTCCTCCAACTTCCTTGCCTCTCTGTGGAAGACTGACTTATTTCATAATTATCACCTTCATATGTACCTGCACAATACATAATCACATTACAACAAACAATTTTCCTTTCCAACTCTTGAATGAATGTTAACACTCCATATTTGTCTTTATTACATAGGTAGTTTGTTGTTTCCTTTGGTACATGAGTCCTTCCCTGAATTTTTGAGTTATCTTTGGGAGTCTCCTAGTTACTTTGATATTCCTTATTTCCTCTCACAAAAATCCTTTGATCTGCATATGTTTACTATGTATGTAGAAGAATTCCATCTTCATAAGAAAATCCTATGTATTGATCTTCAATTTCTCCCTTCACCATGCTGCAACTAAGCATTTTTGGATGCTTTGTGTCTACAATAGTTATGCAGTTGTATTCTCCTTTAGAATTCTCTATCCATTCTTCCAGCAACCTCAGTTCTTCTTCAAAATACATCAGCATTGTGCATAAATGTTGTTGGACCTTGGGTATGGAAGTAAGTGAAGAGTAAGGCAGAAAAGACGAAATGTGAACTTCATGGAAGATACAATGACTGATACTAGGTCGAAGTGAGAAGAAGAGAAGAAAAGATGGAGCGAAGTAAGTGAAAGAAATTCGTTGGATGAGGAGATCAAGGATGACAAATCAACAAGGAAGATGGATCATGGACAACTCAGTAAGCGGAAAAAGCCACCGTTGGATGCTTTGGAGCATTGTGTGAGAAGGAAGGAAAGACAGGCTGGTGAAGCCTTGAAAACTAGAATACCTAGTTGCATTTGTTGCAAAGCTATGGACCATGAAGTATTGGATTACCCTAGAATGATTACTAAGGTTGAAAGAATGAATATGAACCAAGAAAACCCTAAGGCAAATCCAGAAACTGAGATTATGACAGAACCCCAGAAAGAATCAGAAAAGGTATTGCTACAGATGCAAGGAACCCTGAATGACCACCGACATATCAGCTTATCAGAGGTATTCAAAGAAAAAGAGTGCATTGAAACAAGAATAGGAGACTTTGACATTGACTGTGTTCTAGATGAAGAAACACAGGGGAATATTATGAAAGAAAGAACTTGGGAAACTTTAGGGGAGCCTGCTATGATTCCTTCATTGGGAGGAATAGGAATATTCAGAGGAAAGTCGATAAACCTATATGGAAAGCTTACCCAGATATCTATGAGTGCCAATGGAACTTCGACAGATGAAGAATTTGAAGTTGTTAAATTTATTGAGGACAACGCTCCATTTGCTATGTTGCTCGGAAAACCTTGGATTGAAAAAGATCAGGCCAGAAGGAAAGAAAAAAGAAGTCTTAGATCAAAAGAAGCTAGAGTTAAAAGATTTCATGACTAGGAAGATCACGCACTTGATTAAAGAAAAGGAGAATAGATCGAAGCCATTTGAAACCAGAGAATTGGATTTCAAAGTTGCAAGAATACCAGAGGACTCCCAAAACATTGTAGTACCTATTCTAGATACAGATGAAGTATTACCCCTGATTTCTAAGAACAAATCTCAACAACGCGAAGTTACTATGCCAAAAGAAGATAAGAATCAGAATGGAAAAAGTAATACCGAGATAAAACTCACTGGGAAAATGGATAGAAACCTAAGTAAGAAGAGAACCAAGATTGAAAATTTACAAAAGGTTCTAGACGAAACTTCGCAGAAATTCTTTTTGAAAAAATGGAACTTCATCGGGATATCAGAATAGTGTCACATGGCACTTCTCCATGGTAAAGCAATATAACTGTTGGGAATAATATATCCATTAGACTGATGCCCCAAATGGGAAGAAATGCATTAATGGTCAGACATCTCACCACCAGACCGTTGGGATCGCGTCGTAATGGACAGAACTGAGTTAATGAAGGTTTTTTACCCATTGCAAGAGATATGTTACCAAGTATCTATTTATCCTACCGCACCACGCATCGAGAACACTTTTTTCTAACTATGAATTTGAGCCCATGGATTAGTTTATTTCCACACAGTGATCATCGTGCTTTTTCCATCTATCCCATTTCATTGAGAGATTACTCTCCGAACCTGAGATTTTCAACCCTGAGCATGTATGTCAGACGAGTTCAGCACTGTAGAGAAAATTGTCAAGGAATTTCTCATTGATCTCATGACCGAAAGAGTAATGTCGATGTCTGAAGGTATACAAGCATCATCGACGAGAGGACTGTAAGCCTCTCTGTCGACTGCTCGCAGATCAGGGCCATCCCGACCAACAATAGAGAAGAGAACCAAGCACAGAGATGACCTAGCCAACGCGAAGTTGATTCCATCTATATTACCTGACTATATCCTGCCTCTAGCCAGCACAGTAAGTCATGATAGTGTGCCAAGAGACTTCGAGTACACCATCATTACTGCATACCTCCCAAATGGGATACGCGTAGTAAGAGTACAACAGGACAAGATCGCAGCGTTGAATTTTAGTGACTTCAACCACGGAGATCGCAAGAACCACAGCATGCTCTCCCCGTACAAATACCTAACCAGGACAAAGGGAAATAACTCAAATATAGTCCCCTAGCCATGGATGATGAACCTTGTGCAATCCACCTTGTTAAATGTCGTGAAAATCCCCCACTTTCAAAGGCATCAGGAAGTCAACGCCTGTGTCAAGTTGTTATTGTCGTGTTACCATGGAGGATATTTATGGCTAGACTGTCGTATTACAGTCGATCAATGTTGATCCATAGGATCACAGTTTTGAGTATGCAAGAGTTCTACCTAGTAAAATCCTCAGATCACACGCTAGCACAAAAGATTAAGGACACATACGGTGATGTCGAGAAGGGGACGTGAGGCTACAAGGTAGCCTCCATCCAGAATGGTGCACTGCACCTAGCATGTCAGTTGATAGCTGGAAATATGGTACGTAAGAACTGACCCACACAGGTCATGGTCTTTGTTATCAACCTCGCAGGGAAGTGTGTAGAAGGCTTAGAGATGAACTGGGTGAAGTACCTAGTCAATTAGCTCGAACTAGACTGTCATGAAGCGCGGGATCAGGGCTATGAGTTTCACTTCAGTTGCCTCCTGATCCTTGTCACCCTTGTTGCATGGGAGATGCTGGAAGGTGCAACCTTCCCAGACAATGAACCATTTGAGCTACTTGCCGCGAAGTTTACTGCACTTTGGTATTCAAGTGATATGAACAATCAGTGGTAGTTGAACGTTGTTTTTCATACGTACTACCTTCATTTGAAGAGAGCCATGGAAGAAAAACCTCACATGACTCTGTACACCTTACATAGATTCCAACCTATGATGAAGTTCAGCACAAATTGACATTTCATTTACATAACAGTGTGAGCTGATGAACATAAGGAACAGCTGCAGTCGTACTACAAAATTACGAAAGAGGACCTGGAGGAGATCACTAAAGACTGGTATGTATATATCCTTATCCCCGCTGACCCTGCATAGATGTCTGATCCTTAACTGGACACTTGGAGACCACTAACAAAGAATAGGACACACCTGGAACAATCAGAAGAAAGGATACTGAGGAGGTCCAAGATTTAAGCAATGCCTCAGGGAAGACTTCTTCCATATCACCTGAGTGAGGAGGTGATGGTGATGTAGAAGATATGAAGGATAGACAAGCTGGAAAAAAGAAAGGCAAAGTAACACTGCCCAGAGACGAGCCTGACCCCTTGAAGAAGAGGAAGGTTTCTCCCCCGAAACCTTCTTCCCAGAAGAAATCAAGATCCACCGTGACCAAGATGCAAACTACACTTACTCCTAATGACTTTGACTTCATCATAGAAGCTCTAAATGATGCTTCACTGGAAATCACGGAGAAACAGCAAGCTAAGCAGGAGGAAATGTACGATAGAATAGAGGTCAAACTCTGATGGGTATGGCAGGATCTTCAATCTAGTCGCACACTCTCCACTACGCCCCTGCCTTCAAGAGAACAAGAGTTGGGAGATGAGCCAGCCCAACTTCATCGACTAGCAGATGCAACTGAAGCTCGACTTCGACGAGCACAAAAAGAAATAGAACAAGCCACCCTAGCTTTCAAGCAAGTACAAGTAGTACTTGTAGAATAGTGTCGAGTTGCAGAGCATGAGAATATTTCTCTCTAGACAAAGTTTGACGAGGAGAAAGTGCAAATGCAGCAAGAAAAGGAACAGTTGCTCACAGGGAAACTCAAGGTAAAAGAAGCAGTCAACAGAGCACTTCTCTCTATGACAGGCTTAGAGCCACAGGTATAAGAATGGGTTGAGTATCAAGTAGAGTAGCTCATAGAAGCCATCCAGAAGCTACAGAAAAGAAGAGCAGATTTAGAGCTCTGCACAGTGCCTAGCACTCCGTAGGATGTCAGAGATCAAAGAGAAGCAACTGCTCGGAGCACAGTCGAGAGAATAAAGGATCGTGCCATGGAATGCAATAAACTTGATGATCGCAGTGCCCAGACTTATGACAAAATCACTGAGAATCCAAAATTGAAGACACTGATGTTTCTTTGTTCTTAATAATGAGAATGAATTTTAGAAGGGGGGCATTGTTATATTATCGTTGTCATTGATTATTTCACAAAATGGGTTGAGGCTATGCCTATTTTTTTGAACGATGGTCATACTGCAACTCTCTTCATCTTTAACCACATCATCACTCTCTTTGGTGTTCCACAAGACATTGTCACTAATCATTGTTCACATTTTCAAAACCATATGATGAGTGAGTTACATGTCAAGTTGGGTTTTCTCCATGAAAACTCATCCCCCTACTATCCTCAAGCAAACGGACAAGTTGAAGCTATCAACAAATTCCTTAAAACCATGATCCAACACATGGTGGGGGAAAACAAAACTTCTTGGCACTTGAAAATTTTCTCCGCCCTCTGGGCTTACCAATCCTCAATGAAAACGACAACTGGATTCACTCCATTCCATTTGGTATACGGCGTTGAAGGAGTATTACCAATCAAGTGTGAAATTTCGTCGTTGAAACTCACCATAGAAATCTTGCCTCACACCTCTGCTGAAGAGGAACGATTCCTATATTTGACTAAGTTGGATGAAACACGTCATGATGCTACTCTCATTAATGAGATGTATCAAAAATGAATGAAGAGTCAATATGATAAATCTGTTCAACCTTCTACTTTCGCAGAAGGAGACCTAGTCCTTGTTTATGACTAGGCTCGCGATAATCTCGGGACAGGAAAGTTAGAACCTCTATGGAATGGTACCCATATCATAAATTGTGTATTACATAGAGGTTCTTGTTGGCACAGGGGCATACCTAGGGTTCAAAGCTACAACAACACACCAACAAAACCATAACTACTGGCCCTTTCAGCAACACTTGCAAAGAAGATGAAGTCTCACCGGAGGTAGAGGTGGGGGTGGTTGCAGGACTCCGATGTCTACAACCTTAGTTGGGACACAAATATGTGATTGTAACAATTTAACAGAGCACTTAGCAGTTACAGTTCATCAATATTCTCCTTTAGCTTACAACACAGATAAACCCTAATAACATAACGGTGCAGTATTCACACAGATCTAATATAATCAAGCACTAATCACATCAACATAGGTCAGATCTAGAATTCATTCACATTATTTAGCACTAAGATATCATATCAGATTCATCTAACATACATCAATGCACTAAGCATTTAATCACATAAACAAGAGAACTCCCAAAACGAACAAAGAAACCACAACACAGGATATACGTGGTTCACCCCCTGCCTAGGGCTACGTCCACCAATTCTTCTTCTCTTTATTGTCTTCTATCAATCTTCTACATGCACAGAGCCTTGAGATCTTACTCTGTAGAGGACAGGATATCTACGCACTTCGCTAGATCCTCCTTCCCTGATTTACCACAAAAATCCTTCCACAGTCTCTTATGATCGCTTGCACTTAGCTCTATAAGTCTTACACAATATGCACAAAGCAATTACAATTACCACTTGCACTTAGCACCTAGCATCACATATTTGTCCCCCTTATTACATCGCCTAGACATCTATTTATACATTACAAAATCGAGCCTAAACATGGGTAAACCCATGGGCCAACATCCCCATACCTGTTACATAAGCCCAAAACCCAAAAATCCCTAAAAGGGGGACGAGATCCCGCGATATCCACTTCGACTTGCGCTCTACCTTCGACAGCCTATCGAAGTCCCAAAAGTAGGTCAAACATGATGAAGGATCCTCAAAACTTGGTCAAGGGCCAACAGGCCCCCAACACTCACCTGTGACTTGTCCCGAGTCACTCTGGTCTGGATAGCTCTGCTTTGAAAGCCTCGAGCTACTTCGGCCTGTTTTTGTGCCATGACCTCCTGTTCGGCGAACTCTTAGATTATTGATTTGTTGATAGGTCACTCTAAGCATTTTTCAGCTGCAGTGACGACTTTCTCTAGTTCTTCTCGTCGACCTTCAATCTCTCAAGCCTCATCCTGTATTGGTTGGAGCATCTGAGTCACTTACATGACTTTTCTCTAAATGGTGTGGACCTGTTGTTGAGGAGTGCGTTGTTCTTGTGATTGATTCATCCTCTCAACAAGTGACAGGGGCTTCAACTGTCTCTGTATTGTTTATGCCCCCTTCTTTTCCTCCTCAAGATGTGACTCCAGTGCATTTAATTCATAATCCTCAGTGAGTCGCTCATAAGTCTGGGCACTGCGATCACTTAGTTGTTTACATTCAATGGTGAGGGCCTTGATTCTTTCAACTGCGCTTCAATAAGTTTCTTCTCTTTGATATCATACATCCGTCAGAGTGTTGGGATTTGTTCGTAGCTATAATTATGTTATTCTTTTTTGTAGTTGTTGGATAGCTTCCGCGAGCTGTGCTACTTGATTCTCCACTCGGTCTTCTGCTTTTGGCTCTAAGCCCGTCACAGAGAGAAGTTCTCTTTCAACTACTTCTTTGACTCCAAGATGTTCTATGAGAAACTGTTATTTTTCTTTCTTGGCCTGCGCCCTCTCTTCTTCAAACTTGGCTTGAAGGTCCTCCTTCTCCTTTTGTGCAACCCAACGTTTCTATACCATTTCTTCCTAGGCTTGTTTCAGGGTCGTTGTGGCCTGGTCTTTCTCAGCTTGTTCTCTATGAAGGTGAGCTTCGCTCACATCAGCAAGTCTGCGGAGTTGGCCAAGCTCATCTCCCAACTCTGGTTCTTCTGATGGTGGGGGCGCAGTGGATATTGCGCGGATGGATTGAAAGGTCTATTGTACCCCTCTGATTTCAACCTTGATTCTATCATACATCTCCTCCTTCTTGTCTTCATATTTCTGCAAGATGTTCTGCAGCTACAGTTGTGATGATGAAGTTGAAGTCATCTATAATGAGAACAGTCTGCATCTTAGTCAAGGTGGCTCTGGATTTATTTTGGGAAGTGGGTTTCATGGGGGAAACCTTCCTTTTCTTGAAGGGATCAGCCTCATCAATAGGATCCTTAGGCGGTGTTACTTTTCCTTGCTTATGTTTATCTTCTTTGTCATTTTTATCTCATACTTTATCATCACCCCCTCGGCTAGGTGATACTAAAGTAGTTTCTTCTGATGCACTGTTCAAGTCTTGGACTTCTTCAATCTTCTTTCTTCTGTTGGTTCTAGGTGTGTCGTGTTCTTTGTGAGCGGCCTCTAAGCTGTCAAGTTTGGGATCAGACATCTCTGTAGGGTCAGTGGGGATGAGGAGATCTACAGACCAGTCCTTGGTTATCTCTTTGAGGTCCTCCTCTGTGAGCTTATAGTATGACTTAATCTTCTCTTTATGTTCGTCTATGCGCGCAGTGATATAGATGAAGTGTCAATATGCACAAAACTTCATGAGAGGTATGAATTAGTACAGGGTGTTTGGCGTCGTGCGAGGGACAGCTTCGATGGCCTTCTTCAGTTGGTGATAGTACATGTGGATGACCGTGTTTGACTACCACTATTTTCCCATATCGCTCAAGTACCAGAGTGTGGTGAACTTCGCAGTGAGCGGATCGAATGGCTCGATGTCTAGGAAGGTCACACCTTTCAGCATCTCCCAAGTGGTAAATACGATGAGGATCAAGAGCCAACTAAAGTGGAATTCATAGCCCTGATCCTGAGCTTCGTGGAAGTCTAATTCCAGCCGGTTGACCAAGTACTTTGCCCAGTTCATCTAGAGTCCTTCTACACATTTCCCAGTGAGGTCAACAACGAATCATGTGACTTGTGTAGGTCTTTTCTTTATTACGAGCTTTCCTTGTAGCCTCACATCCCATTTTCTACATTTCCATATGTGTCTTTGATCTTCTATGCCAATGCACAATCTATAGCCTTCCCTGGGTAGAATTCCTACGGGTCGGGTCCATGCATGCTCAATCCGGTGATCCTATGGATCAGCGTCGGATCGAATGTGATGCAGTGGTCTAGCCATAGGTAGCTACCATGGTAAAATGAGAGAAGGATCTTAACACATGCATTAACCTCCTGGTGCCTTCCAAAGTGCGGAATATTCATTACATTCAAGAGGGTGGTCTGCACGAGGTTCATAGTCCACGGCTGGGGAATTATTTTCAAGTTCTTCCCCTTCTTCTTGGTCAAGTATTTGTAAGGAGAAAGCATATTGTGGTTCTTGTGGTCTCCTAGGTTGAAGTCGTTGAACTTCAATGTCACAATCTTATCCTACTGCATTCTAACCGCAAGTATCCCCTTCAGAAGGTATGTAGTAACCATGGTGTAATCAAAGTCCCTCAGGACACTATCACGACTCACCGCATCGGCCAGAGGCAGGATGTAATCTTGTAATATGTTTGGGATTAAATTTTCATTTGCTAGGTCATCTCTATGCTTGGTTCTCTTATCTGGTACCGGTCAGGATGGTCTGGATCCGTGAGCAGTTGATGGAGAGGCTTGCACTCCTCTCGTCAATGATGCTTGAATACCTATAGATATTATTTTCTCGGCCATGAGATCGATGAGAACTTCTTCGATGTATTTATCTGCAGTGTTGAGATCGTCCAACATGCATGCTTAGATCGGATAACTCAGGTGGATGAATAAGTGTGCAATGCAATGGAACAGGTGTTGATCTCAATAAACACAATGCGGTAGAAATGAGTTGGCTTGGATACAATTCACAAAAGTGTTCTCAGTGCAATAGTCGATGGACTAAGTAGACATGATGTAACAGATCTCTCCAATAGATGAGATGTCTTCATCAATGTGGTTGTATATGTTGTGGTGTGGTCCCAACGGTTTGATAGCAAGTCTTCAGGCTATTATTGTTGTTCTAACCATTCAGGCCATCGGGATAATGGTTATAATGCTTCCAATGGCTATATCGCTTCACCATGGCGAAGTGCCATGTTGCATTGTTCTGATATCCCAGTGAAGTTCCAATCTTTCAAACCTTCCCTCTGCAAAGTCCCCTCTGGGACCTTCTGTAACTTTTCTATATTTTCTCTCTTCTTATTGAGTTTTCTAGCCTTCTTCCCAGTGATCTTCATCTCGATATTCCTCTTTCCATTATGATTCTTATCTCCTTTTGGCATAGTAACTTCATGTTGTTGAGATTCTTTAGTAGGGGCATAGATTAATACGTCTTCTCTCTCTGGGATAGGTACTTCAGTCTTCTGTGATTCTTCTTGTGTTCTTTTAACTTCGACATCCAATTTTTTGGTTCTAAGTAGCTTCGATATGTTCTCTTGTTCTTCAATCAAGTGTGTTATCCTCCTAGTCATGAAATCTTTTAATTATTGTTTCTTATGCTCTAAGACTTCCTCTTCTTTTATTTTGGCCTGATCCTTTTCAATCCAAGGTTTTCCTATTAATATAGAAAATGGGGTGTTGTTATCAATAAATTTAACAATCGCAAAATCTTCCTCTGTCAAAGTTACATGAGCACTCATAGATATCTAGGTGAGTCTTCCACATAGGGTTATCATCTTTCCTCTAAATAATCATATTCCTCCCAATGAAGGAATCATAGCAGGCTTTCCTAAAGTTTCCCAAGTTCTTTTTGTCGTGATATTCACCTGTGTTTCTTCATCCAGAACACGGTCAATGTCAAAGTCTCCTATTCTTGCTTCTATGCATTCTTTTTCTTTGAATATCTCTAATAAGTTGATATTTTTGTGATCATTTAGGGTTTCTTTCATTTGTAGTAATACATTCTCTGATTCTTTCTAGGGTTCTGCCATGGTCTCAGTTTCTTAACCTTCCTCGGGGTTTTCTTGTATCATATTCATTATGTCAAGCTTATCAATCATTCTATGGAAATCTAAAACTTCATGATCCATAGCTTTAGAACAAAGACAACTAGGTATTCTACCAAGGCATTCCTGAGAAAGATGTCCCAGTCTTCTGCAATTGTAACAAAGGGTTAGTCTTCTTTTTATTTGAAAGGATCCCCAACCTTTCATGTACTACGCACTAGGATAGTAGCTAACTTGGAAAAAAATCTTTCTAGTATCCTGCATCCATTTGTTAGTCCAAACATTCTTTCTTTGCATAAGAATAACATATCTTTCACTATTTTTGTCAAATATACTCATATCAAACCTTCTTTCATCTAGTTTTTCCCTACTTTTCAAGCTAGGACAAAATTTATCAAACATACCTAGATCCATACTTTGAAACAAAAAATTTCACTTATCTTATTTTTTCAATCAAAACTTTTCATTTTTCTTACCTTTATCAGAGCACAAAGATTTCAGGTCTTAACTCTTTTCTTCAGATCTGACTCTTCTTCTTGGCACAGAGATTCACATTTCAAGTAGAATATTGCGCACTAGGGAAACAGATCTATGCACAGAGATTTCTCTTTTCTCTAGTTACCAGCAATCACAATTCTAGTCCTAGCAACGTAACCATTTGTTGGCATAGGGGCAAACCCAGGGATCAACGCTACAACAGCGCACCAACAAAACCCTAACTACCGACCCTTTCAGCAACACCTGCGAAGAAGATGAAGTCTCACTCGAGGTAGAGGCAGGGGTGGTTGCAGGACTCCAATGTTTGCAACCTTAGTTGGGCCATAGATCTGTGATTGTAACACTTTAACAGAGCACTTAGCAGTTACAGTTCATCAATATTCGCCTTTAGCTTACAGTGCAGATAAACCCTAATAACATAATGGTGCAGTATTCACATAGATCCAATATAATCAAGCACTAAGCACATCAACATAGGTCATATCTAGCATTCATTCACATTATTCAGCAATAATCTATCATATCAAATTCATCTAACATACATCAGTGCACTAATCATTTAATCACATAAACAAGAGAACACCCAAAATGCACAAAGAAACCACAACATAGGATATATGTGGTTCACCCCCTGCCTAGGGATACGTCCACCAATTCTTCTTCTCTTTATTGTCTTCTGTCAATCTTATACATGAACAGAGCCTTGAGATCTTACTTTGCATAGGATAGGAGATATGTGCACTTCGCTAGATCCTCCTTCTCTAAGTTACAGCACAGAGCCTTCCACAGTCTCTTACAATCACTTGCACTTAGATCTGCAAGTCTTACATAGTATGCACAAATAAATTGCAATTACCACTTGCACTTAGCACCTAGCATCACATAGATGTCCCCCTTCTTACATCGCCTAGACATTTATTTATACATTACAAAATCAGGCCTAAACATGGGTAAACCCATGGACCGACATCCCCATATCCGTTACATAAGCCCAAAACCCAAAAATCCCTAAAAAGGGGTCGAGATCCCACGATCTTCGCTTCGACTTGCACTCCTCCTTCGACAGCCTGTCGAAGTCCCAAAAGTAGGTCAAACATGACCAAGGATCCTCAAAACTTGGTCAAGGGCCAACAGTGCCTATGATCTAGTTGACTATGATGGAATATCTCTCGGTGAACCCCAGAATGGGCTTTACCTCAAGAAGTACTATGCATAGAACATTTGGCATGTGTACTTTGTACATTATTATACTATATTTTTTATTTGGTGTGTCTTTTCTCTTGTGTGTACGAGTTTGTTTTTAACCGCTTATACTTTGTCTTATGATTGCATGCGCATATGACATCTCCCTTTCCCATCTTTGTCGGGTTTTTGGATGGCACTGGTAGGCACACCAAGAACATTTATTCTGCAACTTGTGTCATTTACCACTCTGATGAGTTGGTGAGTTCAGGAGGTGTTTTCATAGGATCGACAACCAATAAAGTGGAAAAATATCACGTTGTCATTGGAATTTCAACCAAGGCCTCCTCTCTAGGTATATCTCATATAATCATTAACCTAGAATCTCAACTCATGGTTTGTCAGCTTAATTGAATATACGTCGTTTGCAACCCTATCTTATTGCGTCTCCACCTAAGATTTCATCATCTTGAGAAAATGTTTGAATTTACATATTACAGGAACATACCAAGAGAACTCAACACTACTTCGGATTCGCTAGAAAATTGTATTTTGGATCGGTATCTTGCACATAGATAAAACTTTGCAAAGAAAATAAATCATATGTACATTAAAAACATCACATAATATAATTTCTAACATCATTGGAAACACAAAACTCGAATATATATATATATATATATATATAATGTGTGATAGAAAAAGTTTGTTTACATCAAAAAAGTACATAATGGGGGAAAATTTGGGCCCTCATGATCATGATATCATCATGAAAGGACTACAAAACATATGGAGGATCCTAGTCCTCCTACACAACGTTGTGCTCCGAGAAGCACACCACTGCATGGGCCACTCATCGGAGCAAGTGGTTCAAACTCTCAGGAACCCCTATTATATGCCTCTGCAGATGAACAGGTATGTCTCACCTCCTGAGAGGTGGAACATGCATAGTGAGACCTCGAAGGTTCCTCTCAACCTCCCAGAGACCTCCCACTATCACCTCATGCTCCACAGCTATATGCACATCTCTGTGATTCCCTAGTGGCGGCATCTCTATAGGATGTGATGTGCATCTATCTGTGTGATGAAACAATACATATGTTAAAATCCCTCTTTGTACACATAAAAATAATATAATTTTCAAAATCAAAAAACAAATGATAAGGTTTGGTTTCATACCTAATGCATCCCATTCAATACCCTATGGAAGTATTAAGTCCACACGCCCCCAAAAATGCACTCTGGCATATGGAAAGTCCTCGATAATGATCAATTTCCTTCTCCACCAAGTGAAGAAGCCAGCCATGAACTTGAAATCTGAGTCAGTCCCCAATATCGGGGAAAAACTTGTCCATCTTTCCATGCGTGGCTCAATCATTGGTCGTACCATCAGCACAATATGTGGCTCCATCTGAGGTATTCTCTCCAGAAAGAAAAAAACCAAAAAACAACCATAGCCAAACTATTTATGCTTCCCAATCCTACACTTTGTGATTTGATCCTTCACGTTCCGAAGGAATCCTGCACTCCAGTTGAATAATATAGGCTCCACGCATCGTAGATCATATGACATTTGAGATTTTGAATCCAAATGTGCACTCGTGCTACCTGCCAAGTTTGTAATGGAAAATAAAATAGATCGTAGAGTCAAATATCTAACATCCTTGATCATGATTCATCCCCCGACTAATCGTGACCCTGGAATACAATGGTCAGCCACCTACACCTCAATAGGCTGAGGAGTTTCCCATTGCCCAGACAAAAGGATAGGAGCCCCTCTTCTTGAGAGCTCAGCCAAAAAGTACACATCATAGATCTCAATTTTGAGCAATTGTGGTCCAACACGTAACGCTTGTTTAGCGTCATCCCACAGTTCATCCGATACTCAAGTAATAAAACTTATTTCTTCATCTTTTGTAATTTGAAATTCTTGAGGAGGCCACAATTCCTCAAAGCGTCCCTTGTATGAGGGTTTTGCAATGTGGATATATATTCGAGTTCATGCTCGCATTCTTTCCATTCAATCATGGTTATAATCCATGTAAACTGCAAAAATATAAATTTAAAATCCTTTACTCAATCTCTCATAGCAAAAAATTGGATCTTTTTACATAAAAAGAAACATTTTTTTCAATTTTGCGTCAGCTCTCCCCTAGGCTTATCCACAGGGTGCCAGTGCTCCCCAGGCACATGCACCAGGGCGTCGAAAACACGATCGGCTCTCCCTCACTCCTTTGAGGGAGCATTGACCTAGTTCAGCACCTAGGGTTTCCTAGGGAGCCCAGAACAGCCTCAAAAATACCTAAAATGCAATTCTAAACCATGAGAAATGACTGGAATGGTTAACTGACCAACATGGTCTAGACAGATGTGAAAACATTCAACCACAACTCCGGTGCCAACAGCTTGAAAATTTCCCTCCGAGGTTGAAAATACCAATGCTAGAAGAAATTGGTAAAAATGAAATGGTATATGAAATTTCTAACCCTATTTCACTATTATACGGTTCATTTTTTCTAATATAAAGTTTCTTTTTGGTTTTTGAATATTTTTGAGGAGTCAATAATACCTTGGATGCAGATTTGTCTTTACTTGCAGGCCTCGAAGTAGTATATTTTTTATTAAACCTTGTAACACTAACGAGCACGGTCTTTGTTCTTTCTCACGCTCGAAAAAAAATGAGAATGTAACCAAGTAGACTTTTATCTCTTTTTCAAACTCGTGAAGGTTACACGAAAAAGGAAACCCATGGAGTCCCCTTTAAGTTCTTTTCAGACTCTCTAAATATGAAAATATTGTCGAGTGATCTTGCTTCCTTTCACACTCGCTTAAAAGGTTTTGAAAGGGCATCTCCCAAGTAGCAGTTTATCTCTTTTTCAGAATTTAGAGAACAAATTTATGAAAAAGGACAACCCTGGAGTCGTCTTTAAGTTCTTTTCAGACTCTCTAAACATGAAAAATCATCAAGTTTTCCTTCTTTGCTCTCATTAAAAATCACACATTGAAGGGTCCATATGGGACTGAACCCTTACTTCTTCTAGATCATTAAACAAAGGAAGAGGAACTTACCAAAGGTGAGTTATATCGAGCATGTGCTATCCTCCTCGAGCTTGTAAAAAAAAAAATAGGTACTCATCTATCTGGATGGGGGGGGGGAATTGAAGGAAGCAAGCCAAGCTATTTTTAGAATTGTCACAAGTCACTCTTACAATCTCCCTTGAACACGGCACATTGTTTTTACATACATTTTAATCCGCTGAACCTCTGCATTGAAACAATCCCCTGAGTCTTTTTACTCCTTTGGGTCACTCGACGAAAGTCACAGTATCTGCTACATCATTTTTTGGTCCATGTTACGTTTATGTTGTGTGTGCCTCGGTGTTCAAGGGAAGTATCTGCCTCAAGAGTCAACCATCACAAATTTCCAATTTCAATACCTGTGTCAGTCCATACTTAGTTGATTCACCATATTACATCTCCATGTTAGTTCCATGTCATTTATGAGGGATAAATCAATGCCCTCCTTTGACAAGTCTTTTCATGTCAACTTCAACACATTATCCGAGAAATTTGACTTAGAAACCAGTTAGTACCTTGGGACCCACATGCCTCAATGGAAGGCCTCCTCGCCTCCATCTGTAGGTTTACATCATCGACCTATGATCGAATGATTCAACGAATGTTCAACTTCAACTCATCTATTCATATTCATTGGATTGTACTAGGGTACCTTGGGAGTCATTGACATCACTGGTGATTTCCCTCGCACTTGTTAACGGTTTACCTCAATGAGCGGTAATCAAGTGGTTTCTACCACGTTTGACATCAAAACATATATTCACATGGATATATTTGTACCACATCAGGATTGGGACGAAGACCCTAGATTGAGCGTTCACTCTGATAACTGCTTTGTCGGGGCTGCGAAAGGAGATCATTTGAGCATGTTGATATATATATTGTCACATAGATCCACTTTGTATTGGTCTGTGGCTATGTTTTTTCATATTGTAGATTCATTGTGTATTTTTCATGGCTACGATCAGTTCATGTCATGGAAGTATAGATCCACATTGTATATTTGGTGGATATACTCTTAAGCCAATATGATTATGGATCCGTAGTGTATTTGGTGGTGGCCATACCTTAAAGTCCTTTATCACTCAATCATAGGTATGCCTGCCTTGGGTTTGAAACATATCATAAAATTTGTTTGATGGTTGTTTGCAACCTCTACTAGGTTCTCTGACTTCGTACCCTTGCTTCGAAAGTCTACAAAGAACTTAAGTCATCATCTTCCATCTTTTGACCTTGCACTTTGGGGGGAAATCTGTTACACATCAAAATTCCCTACTTCAATAATGTCTCATTATCATTGTCGCAAGTGTCATTTTTTTGTCGCAAGTGTCGTAAAAGTCATACTTTTCCCCACATGTGTCGCATTGCGGACGACAACATAAGAACACTTGGTACATTCTCTAAAACTTGTTATAAGAGTGAAACATGAAATTTGGAAAATCTTACAAACTTTTACCTTGAAGAATGATCATCTTAAACGAATTTTTAGAGATCAGCACGCCCCTACCCACATGTAGGGAGCGCTAGTTCTCCTTGTCCTCTTAGCAGTAAGATCTATAGCGATATGTTGTCAGCTTTAAGGGAGCATCGATTTGTTGAGAGAATATTGGGGAAGAATCCCCCTTATCTCTAAGGATAGCTAAGAAGCATCTGAGTTAGTTTGGCTCGAATCCAAGTTAAAGGTTGGATCTAAGGGAAATCCCACAACTGATGGAGTCATATCCTCAACTTATTCCAAGAATAGGTAAGGTGGTTGAGCCTCTCAAAGCCTATATAAGGAGGCATTCTCATAGTGAAAGGGGGAGAATATCAGTGAAAAGTATTGTCATTCTGATCGTGGATCTTTCGAGAAAGGGGTTGGACAAGGAGGACTTGGTGCGCCTGTCACATCTGCATCTATAGATTGTAAGAACATTGTTATGTTCTCATTAATATATATGCTTGGCTTGTTTCCTTCAAGTTAGTGTATGTTTACATGGGCTTGTATATTCTTGATAAATCTATTTTAAACTAATCTTGGTAGAGTAGGAAGCATGCATTGTCTTTGGTTTCTATTGAATTGCAGAACTCATTAAAAGTCTTGAAGATCAAGTTCAACCTAGACTGAGCAAGGACAAACTTCAGAAAAAGGTACAACATGTTGTCTTCCTCTTTTCCTTTGACTATTTTAGCTACATTTAAAGGAATGTCAGTGTTCAATGTTAGCATTTTTATATCTTGGCCATAGGGGTCTAAGATCCAAGAGGACATTCACCTTTCTGCAGGGGAATTTTCCTACAACAGGGTCATTGTATATAGTTATGCACAAGATAAATTGTTCTCCTCTAGGATATGTTTTTTTTTGTTCTTGTTTCTTGTTCTAGGAAGGTCATAGGTAATATCTCTGAGAAGGATCCATAATGACGGTCGCATGAGGCAGACATGGAGGGAAAGACCTTCCAACATGATATCAAGGAGAGACATTGCCATACATGATCCTCACAGACAGGAAGTCTCTAGGAGCAATATACCTCCCAAGACAGGACCATGCCAGATAACAAAGATAGTTCCAATGATCATGGATACAGTGATTCAAGACTGAGTATATCACAACTATGGTAGATCCAGTAGAGGAGGAAAACACATTATGAGACTCAGAGGGAGCAGGTGTAGCAGCCCTAGTACATGAGTCGAGCCATGAGATGTTGAGGAAATAGGAATTGAATAATTTCTAGTGTATGTAGAGGCACTCCCAGATAGGGAGGCGGTACTACAACCAGAGGGAGAAAAGATTGAGTTACCTCCAGAGAAGCAGGAAGAGATACCTTCAATGTCAGAGGGAGAAAATACATAGGAGGATTCACCTCCAGATCCAGAGGGAGTGTTTATTTTTTTCATCTTCCTTAGACATTATTTTCATGATGGAACCTCGATATATCAATTATGGTTCAATATGGCTTAGCATGATCATCATTTACCTATGTTTTTTGTGGGAAAAGGCATCCATGATTGCAGTGTATGTTCAGAACAGAAGTCCTCATAAGAATTTTAGGAACATGACACCTGAGGAGGCCTTCACCGGAGTGAAGCATGAGGTTGGACACTTCAAGATATTTGGGTTTCCAATATACATTCATGTACCTAAGGAGAAAAGGATCAAGCTAGACCCTTCAGGAAGAACGGGTACATTTGTAGGGGACAATGAGTCTTCGAAGGCATATTGGATCTACAACTATGGTCTGAAACAGATTGAGGTGAGCAGAGATGTTACCTTTGAGGAGGAGGTATCCTTTAAGATATCTAGAGGATCTCACATGGGTATTGATCAAATTGATCCAATTGATCTCGTTGATCATGTAGCTCCAATTGATGTTCCCAGAGATATTGCAGTAGGTTGGAAGAGACCTACATGGGTTCATCAAACTCTACAGGAGGAAGAAGGATATGCAGCTCCTCGTGGTACCTTTTGAGTGAGAAAGAGACTTTAGAGATATTCATGGTATGCCATAGCTATGAGCCACATCATTCATTTTGATACTTCCTGTAATGAGGAGGCAACTAGTCATCCAGTATGGAGATATGTCATGATGGAGGAGTATCAATCCATCATGAAGAATGATGTGTGGGATATTGTTTCAAGACCTGAGGGGAATTCTATAGTGACTTCCAAATGGATCTACAAGATAAAACACACATCTAAAGGGAGTATCGAGAGGCACAAAATGAGATTTGTTGCTAGAAGATTCTCCCAGGTGGAGGGAATCGATTATGAGGAGACATTTTCTCCTATTTCTCGATACACTTCTATCTAGATAATTATTTGTTAAGCCCTAAATAGTGGCACATTACCCCTTAATTGGGTCATATTACATTAGTAATGTTATTTTATTTATGTCATCTTGGGTCCATTAGTTGTAATTGTACCTCCTAGTCTCCTATATATACCAAGGAGACCTTTTCATTTGGAATCATCTTGTATTTGGAAATTTATGTGGTGTATAAGGAGGATGCCCCTTCAAAGAGTCTTATTATCTGAAATTATCTTGTTTTCAAGGCGTTGAGTACTTATTCTGAGGTTTTTCTATGCTATCTTAATATTTGGTTCTTAACATTTGGTATCAGAGCTCAAGGTCTTGGGGTTTCACTGCTACATCTGAGACACCTTGGAATTTTCATTATAACTTGTTTTATATGAAGTTTTTGAAGGAACCCCTTGGAGGATATTTATTATATGGATCAAGGTATGTTGGGCTCAAATTTCAGCTCCTTCGGCCTGATACTTTCAGAGATATAGCCTGTGTAATATAGGGTTCTGGAATCATCCTGAATTTAGTCATCTCAGAATTTTCTCTAAGAATATTTTTATGTATAGTTTCAGACCCTAAAATCCATAAAATATTCATAGAAATTATCAAGGTATATGTGATAAAAATTTCATCTTCTATGTCATCCTAATTTTGTATATACACCCTGTGCAAGATAGGGTATATGACTAGTCATATTAACTAGTCTCAAACAGGTTTTCTGAGTAAAACAATGATATCTTCTTCAGTGAGTATCCAAATTAAGTGAGACTAGTTTCATTAGATAGTGGAAAGTATGTAGTATTTATGGTATAATTTTTAGAATAAAATTTCAAATATTGTGATCTTGGAGTGCTTTAAAAGTGCACTCTCCTGGAAGGGAAAAACATCATCAAGTTGTGGGGAAGTTACCATAACTTCCACTTGGAACATCCAATTTTCATCAGACCTATGGCATTGCAGAGAAGAAATATCAGAGAACTACAAAAAATAAATTTGCATACCCAAAAGGGCCTAAATTTTGGAGATATAGCAGAAGAAATATCATCTAGCAGAACCATATCGAAAGAAAGGTTTAAAAGTGATACTTGGCCAACATGCCACCAAAAAAGGGAACTTCTACACCAAATAAGCCTCCAGATAGTCCTACTTGGACTCTTTATGAAGGTGAAGAAATTTCTAGGGACATAAATGATTTACAAAAGAAGACAGTCACAAAATATGAACGACAAGGGATGATGGATGGTTTAAGAAGGGAGATCATGGAAGGAATGAAAATTTTCCTAATAGAGAGGACACCTAAAAGTGAAAATGTATCGCATGAAATTCATGATGAGGACACAAGGAAGATGAATCAATAATTGAGAAACTCCAACTTTGTGTTTAATACCAACCACTTTCCTAAGATCCATATGAAGAAGTTTGATGGCAAGGACCCAATCACATGGATACTTCAGATGGAGCAATTCTTTTATCTACATGATGTGCCACATACACAAAAGGCACGAATTGCTCCTTTATATTTAGAACCCAATTAATTTTTGTGGTATCGATGCCTTTGTTCTCGCAAATCACTCGTCACTTGGACAATTTTCATGGAAGAAATGATAGCACACTATGAGGATAAAAAGAGAGAGAATAATGTTCCTTCTTATAAAACACCTTGTAATGTCATTTATTTTACTTTCAATCTTTGGAAGTTCTCAATGTGCTCTGCAACTGATCCTCGTTTATCGAGAGAATAATTTTCCTTCTTCTAAAACACCTCAACCTACAAGGTTGACACCTCAACAATTGGAGGAAAGAAAAGAAAAAGGTTTATCCTTTAATTGTGACAGCAAGTACAGTAAGGGACATAAGTGTGGTGAGAAGAAATTATTCTACATAGATTGTGAAGAGGAAGAAGAACAAGAACCATCTCAAGATTAAAACTCTTGTAAATGTTATCATTGGTTGAAATTAGCACTCCTCAAAGAACGATATCATGTAATTCATTCGCTGGAATTAGCACTCCTCAAACCTTCAAGATCAAAGGATATATCAAAAATAAAAAGGTAATAGTCCTAATTGATTCTAGTAGTACTAATAATTTCATTCACTATAAATTAGCCAAATCTCTCAATTGATTTGTATATCCAGCGCCAGAGTTTCAAGTAATGATTGCAGATGTAGGAACTATCAATTGCTCAGGAAAATGAAATAAGATCAATATTACTATGGGGGAATATTTAATGAATAGTCCAATGATTTATATACCCATGGGTGGTGTTGATCTCGTACTAGGAATCCAATGGTTACAATCATTAGGAACAATGGTTTTGATTTTTAAGAACTTTTCGTGAAATTTTCATTGGAAGGAAAAGAAATTGAGTTAGAAGGTATCATAGGGAAACACGGTAAGGTGATAATCTCTAATGGCATGACAAAATTATTGAAAAAGGGGCATCATGGTGTAATTGCACAACTATGCCTACTAGATGTTCAAACATATAATCCATCTATTCCCCTATATCTCCAAGGGATCATTGATAAGAATTCCAAAGTATTTGAAGATATTCCCAAAGGTATTCCACCCACTCGAAATCATGATCATGCTATTCACCTAATTCCTAGGGGTGTTCCTCCTAACATCAGGCCTTACAGATACCCTTATTCCCAAAAGAGAGAAATTGAGTGTATGATTGAAGAAATGTTAGAGGATGGTATTATTAGACCTAGCCAAAGTTCTTACTCTGCACCGATGGTAATGGTACTCAAGAAATATGGCTCATGGTGTATGTGTCCAGATTATAGAGAGCTCAACAAGATCACTATTAAAGATAAGTTTCCCATTCCCGTCATTGATGAATTGTTATATGAACTACATGGATCAATCTATTTCACAAAGTTAGATCTTCGTTCAAGATATCATCATATTAGAATGAAGGAAGAAGATATCCTGAAAACAACATTCTGAACTCATGAAGGCCATTATGAATTTTTGGCCATGCCATTTGGCCTTACAAGTGCACCTTCCACATTCCAAGGGTTGATGAATTCCATTTTCAAGCCCTTCATTTGAAAATTTGTGTTAGTATTTTTTGATGATATACTAATCTATAGCAAGTCTTGGGAGGATCATGTGCGACATGTTGACAAGGTGCTACAACTACTAAAGGAGCAACAACTATATTCCAAACCATCCAAATGTTTCTTTGGAGTGAANNAGGTAGAGTATTTGGGTCATATTGTATCTCATGAAGGTGTCAAGGTAGACCCTAACAAGATTAAGGCCATGATGGACTGGCCAATTCCTAAAACATTGAAGAATCTTAGAGGATTTTTGGGTTCGATAGGTTACTACTACAAGTTTGTTCAGAACTACGGAAGAATAGTAGCACCTTTAATGGAATTTACTAAGAAGGATGCATTTTCATGGACTCCAGAGGCAACTCAATATTTTGAACAACTTAAAGAGGCGATGTGAAAAGCTCTTGTCTTGACCACACTAGACTTCACAAAATCCTTTATTGTGGAATGTGATGCCTCGGGAAATGGAATTGGTGTTGTTATAATGCAAGAAGGAAGGCGCCTTTCTTTTGAATGTTGACCACTCAAGGGAAAGGACTTACACAAACCCATTTATGAGAAGGAAATGATGGAAATACTACATGCATTGAAGAAATGGTGCCCTTACCTAATAGGTAGGCACTTCAAGGTCAAAACAAATCATGATAGTCTTAAATACTTC
>ML802252.1:164812-179539 GCA_009831015.1 Picea engelmannii
TTGCTTTTCATAAAACAAGGAAAGATGAGAGCATTGTTTTTTATTCTAGTAGTTTGAACTCTTCTAAAAATTATGGTGTTAATTATATACCTAGCACTAATAATAAGTATCACTTCATATAAATGGTGATGAATTATGAAGGAGGTCAAGTTGTAATTGAGGAGGTGTTGGAAGTTGTCCCAACCCTTTTTGAAGCGTTGTTATTATAGAAAACTTGTTGCAACATCTGTTAAATGCAACATATTTATAGATTTTGTAACGTCGCAATTTCGACGTAAAAAAAGTCCTAAGTGACCGTTGGTATTTTGACTTGGTGAACATACTAAGGTGACCGTTGGAGGGGAAAACCTAGTTTCCAAAACGTCGCAATTGCGACATACATCTTCAAAAACGTCGCAATTGCGACATACATCTTCACAAACGTGGCAAGAGCGACGTTCCAGTGGAAAATGTGGCAAGAGAGATGTTCCAGTGGAAAACGTGGCAAGAACGACGTTAACGTGGCAAGAGCGACGTTAACGTGGCAAGAGAGACGTTAACGTGGCAAGAGAGACGTCAATGTGGCAAGACCGACGTTATCGGGCAACATGAATTTTTTTTTTTTTAATTTCCTCTATTTTGCGACAATATGGACAATTTTGTCCATAACGTCGCAAATAAAACGTCGAAATTTGACCCAAATGCAATAGTGTTGGCACGAATTGCAAGCTCTGGCCCTTGCATTCACATCAGTAAATAACTTTGGCCAATAATATCCATCCCTTAAAATCTTGTAAGTTTGCGTTCTCCAGGCATGATTCCCTCCACATATTCCTTCATGGAATTCGTTGATCACTCCTTATGTTTCAGCTTCTGTTAGGCAACATAACAAGAAACCTAGAGGATCTTTCTAGTACAGCTTGCCATCAACAATGTAATATTTAATCATGTGTAGTTTCAAAGCCCTTGCTTTTGAGGGAGTCATGTTATTTGGGCATTGAAGAGTAAGGAGGTATGCAACAATATCATGGTAACAGGTAGAGGAAGAAAAATTATCTTCAATCTTAATCATAGGTGCATGATCGTCAATTTCCTCTATATCTACGAGAGAATCGTGTGATTCGAGGTTATTTGTTCTGAGCACTCTAAAATTTTATTCGGATAATAACCTCGCCAAACCTTGACCTTTGACTAGATTGGTCGGTTTTACTTCTAGATCAAACTCTTGAATTTTATCCAAATATGTCCCTCTTCTTTCATCATTGTCTGGTTGAACCAAGATATCCTTAATAATGTTTGTTGGCACATAGGCAATTATTTTGGAGTGTAGCACGTATGTTATAAAGCTTTGAGAGCATTCACCATTGCATAAGCTTGTTTTTAAAGTATATTGTATCTTAATTATGCATCCCTAAGGCTTTTGTTGAAGAAGTCTATTGGTTGTTTGAACCCTTCTTTGTTCTTTTGCAGGAGTATCGTTGCAACAATATGTTCATAAGTGAATGAGAAGATTAAGAATTCCTTTGTATAGTCTAGACTTGCTAGTACTGGTCCTTCCCCTATAGATTTCTTGACGCGCTCGAAAGATGCTTTAGATTCTACTGTCCACTTTACTACGTTGTCCTTCTTTAACATATATGTAATCATTTTGATTATTTCAACAAAGTTGGGAATAAATATTCTCAAAAAGTTGATCTTTCCTAAAAAAGATTGAATTTGTTTTATGTTTCTAGGGCTATTAATCATGTCAATAGCCTCAACTTGCTTAGGGTCAACTTTAATTCCTTCCTTTGACACTATATGGCCTAAGAGCTTACCTTAGAAAAATGTGATTTCTTGGGATTAAGAGACAAGCCGAACTTTCTGCATTTTTCGAAGGTATGTCTGAGGTGCAGCAAATGTTCTGCATCAGATTTGGAAAAAAACGTCAAATCATCTAGATAAATAACAACAAATTTATCTCTCTCACTAACGAACGTGATATCCATCGCTTGCTGGAAAGTAGCTCCTACATTCATCAAACCAAAAAGAATTGTATCATACATGAAGGTTCCCCATGGAGTGGTAAATGCAGTATTTTCTTTGTCGTCTTCATGAACAGCGATCTGATTATATCCGAAAAAACCATCAATCATGGAAATCCTGTTAGCCCCTACTACCTTCTCTAGAACATGGTCCGTCTTTGGGAGCAGGTAGTTGTCTTTAAGAGATGATCGGTTTAAGTTTTTAAAAGAAACACAGAGTCTTATTTCATTGTTTTTCTTTCTAACGAGGACCATATTAGCTATCCATTCAGATTATCTGAGTGGGATGATGATTTTTTCATCGAGAAGCTTCTTAACTTCTCTTTCTATCACTGGCAGGAGAATAGGGTTATAAGTCTGAGCTTATGCCTGAAAGGCTTGATACCATGTTTTAAAGGAATCTTATGTTCAATAACAGAGGTATAGTAATTTTTTATATCATCATAGGACCATGCAAAAACATCTTTATACTACCTAAGTAACTCATCATACTTACTCTTCATTTCAGCCGGAAAGTATTTTGATATTTTGACCATTTTAGGATCTTCATTAGTTCCTACATTACAGTCTTCAACTTCTTCAGGTTGAGGTCATAAGGTAGACTTTAACAGTATGGCATCATGGTCAAACAACCTTTCTAAGGGGATCAGACCTCTAGGAATATGATTGTTCTTAAGCAAGAGCATGCGGTGATTTGCAATCTTATCTTGGAATTTCTCTGGGTTCTCCCCTCCCTGCACAATCCAAGCAGGATCATTCTGGTTTTCCTGATCTATGTGAGTTTCAAAAAACTCGTCAACCATTTCCAGGAACTGTTTGATTTTTCCACCGTCTTCGAACACTTGCCATTGATGAACAACGTTCGGGATCGAATTTCTATGTCTCATCTCGATGTGATATTTCAGTTTCAGAACGGTAGGTGGTACGAAGGTCACAGTGGCCTTGGCCAAGGAATCAATTTGTTGATTATCCATTATGGGAATAGAATAAATATTAAAGGACGAGAATAAATTTACTATAAGGTCCCAGGCACAATTCCTATATGATCTCAACCTTGGATTATTAGCTTGATACTATTGTTTTAGTTGCTTTACAATAAGCTTTGCATCACCATAAACTATCAGATGTTCGATCTTTAACTTCCTTGCAGCTTCTAATCCTAAAACCTGAGATTCATATTCGCAGACATTATTTGTGTAATCGATCTCCCATTTTAATCTATAAGAGAAGGGAATAACATAATCATCACCTGGTGCCACAAATAAAACCCCAGCTCCTGCTCCTTTCGTGGGATGAGGCATTGTTGGAACACATATATATTTCTAAACTTTAGACTTTAAATAGATTTCATTCCCATTTAAATAAAAATAATGCACACTTGATTGTCACCATTGATGAGTTCTTCCATCTAATCAAACAATCCTAATTCCTTAGGAGTTATGGAGCCGACTACTCGTTAAAGAATTCAAATCACTAAAGAATACTTTGTGATTTCGGATTTCGGAGTTTCACGCTTCAGGTGTGTTAATATGTCAATCTTTCAAAGCCCTGATACGCGAAAAGCATCCAACGGATCCTAGTCACCACACACGTATACCTCCTAATATATGACGCGTCTTTTCGAAAAGTGACCTGTCAGGATGTTAAGTGAATTTAATTAACCAAATACATGAAGTGATAAATACCTAAAAAGAGACTAGAACTCAGTTAGAAAATCAATTAATAGTTTCACGATTTTGAATTTCGAGCATTTGCCACATATCATATTCCCAATTCACGAAGCCCGAACTCCCAAAATGTCTTAAGCATTAAGCAGGGTTAATTAATGATTAAAAGTGATTAGCAATTAATTAATCACTTCGTGATTTTTCATTTCGGAGATCCTGTCTCGAGCAACTATCAATATCCTAAGGTTTGAAACCCCGAAATACTTGAGGTTAAACACGATTATTTAAAGGGTTAAACATGATTAAAATTAATTAATTGCTTCACGATTTTGCGTTTCGGAAGTCATGTCTTGAACTACTATAAGATATCCCAAGGTATGAAATCTTGAAATACACTTAACGATAAGTGTGATTAACTGACGCATTAATGAGGATTATCTTGTGATTAATTTTTTGTTGAATCATAACTCGAGAAAATTCAAATGTTGTTTTCCAAACTTCTAATCACGAACCACCAAAAATTAATGACATTAATAATCGATCTACGGTGATCACTCAAAATAAGATCTTGGAGCACCGCCTAAATATTTTTCATTAAGGAAAGTTAATACTTCGTCAGTAGAGATATTTATGAAATCGATGAAATTAAGGGGAAAAAGATATTGAAGTTTGAATTTCATATTGCGTTTTCAAATAACAACAAATTTTCGAGATAAGAAGTTGTCCATTTCCTGTGACAGGCAACAGAGTGTTGATCTCGTGATACCATGGCTCCATGGAAAGAAGCTAAATCGTCTAGTGAAAGATATAACCCAAACACAGACATCATTTCAGACACTTCGCCCAGAAGCCAAAACACCACAAAAACCTGGACACAAGTATTCGATATTCTAGGGTACAAATTGATCAACTGCCCATATGATTCAGGTGACGAGGAGACTGAGACCCAATCCACAAAATATAAAGTTGTCGCTCAATCAGAGCTACATAAAATAGCAATGCGGCCCAGGCTCATGCCTTATAACGATATGATTTGTTGGGCGTTAGAGAATGTCGACCTCTCGACCAGAACCATCTGTAATTCGCAAAAAGTCGTGATTGGGTCTTTCCATCTAAAACATTGCTAGGTGATGTACAAACTATCCCCGGTCCCCAACTACATTTATAATGCTACTTTCTTAATGGACTTCAACAAAAAGGAATGCACGCAATATGGAAGGAACTTACCTGATTTGATCAAAGATTGGTGCTCTCGTCCCGAGAAGTTTAGAGAAGACAGCCATGGCGGATATGTTGTTGCCTCTTTAGAGCCTCACATGATGTATATATCCATGATGATGTGTAGACTTTATGGGAAGGAAAATACTGCCCATTTCTTCCTACCATGCGTACCAATTATGCATACAATGGAAGATGGGTATTCCTTCAATTGGGCCAAGATATTATCCAACAATTTGGTTAGGGAGATCATGGAATATCATTCATTGAGAGAGAAGAGGAAACCTGCCCCATTTTTCATGTTGGCATACATCATGGATGCCATTTGTTTTATGACACCATTTCCTTTAATGGGTTGGAGCTGGACTCCGACCAATTTTGAGCCGATACACTTTTATCATTTGAAGAGATGGGAGGATAAAGAGAGAGATTTATTCTATGAAATCTCCAATTATGTGGTGGTTCTGATGCATATTTCCATATATGGATTCCCACCCCCTAGGATTTCTAACAAAATAGTGTCCAACCTGGGGAAGATAGAGAATTGGTATATTAAAGAGCACTTCTCTTACATTAGAGTTTTTGGTTGTTTTGTCCCTCCACATGCATTACCGAATTTTCTACCAGATCGATTGGTGTTCCGTGAAGTAGCACATCAAACTATGCCTGGGGGGATCAGTAAAGAACTAAAAGCAGTGCAGAAAAAGGTATGGCCCACCTTTCCCTTGCAGATTGGTAGGTTCACATTGTTAGATTTTGGCCACTCGAAAGTAGAGGTCACAACCCTAGAAGACATCAAGCTGGTCAATATTGAATTCAAGAAGCATGATCCTCAGAGGATCATGGGAAATCACATGTCTCTTTCCAATTTAAAAATATATGAGCATGAAGATCCCCCACAGGATGAGATATTTTGAGGGGTAAGATCCTATCAGGAAGTCTTGAGCCGAGTCCAAACTCTAGCTCCAGACAAATTAGCAGAGTTTCGTAATTTTCAAAGGCATTGAAGGAATGGCCTTCCTAAAGTCTTGCAGGGAGAAACCCCAACACCTCCAGCTACACAGAAAKTTGAGACTCAKACTTTAGAAGCAGGGAGCTCTAGTGGATAGGATGCTTAATAAAATTTGGAAAAAAATGAGTTTGTGACTCAGGAACGGGACACCGCATTGACAAACCCACCAGATGATCAGACTAAAACTCAAGTTGAGGCCTTGATAAAAAAAATGTATAAGAAAAACCATCGTCTACACTAGGAAAATCAGCCACTAACGCAACYGGGCAATGACCATYGATTGAGATAGGMATCCCTATCCAATCTGTCACACATTTATAGTCCAGTAGAGGGAATCTGAATGTCGAAGTGGTATTCATAGAAGATCTTACACCTATTTTGGTGGAAGAGATACCCCCTTCCAACATCTTCTTCAACAAAAAGAGGAGAGTTGTTGTGAAAAGAGAAAATAATCAAAGGGAGGGTGCGACTATCAAGAGACACGGAGTATTATACGATGGTCATGCCTTAGAAGAAGCAGATTTATCTATGGAAGTGGCAAGCTCATTGGGAGCTTTTGCCACAGTAAATTGGTACTCAGTTGGGAACCTAAAGGAACAATTGAAGAAGAAGGATCTGGTAGTGAGCCAGTTTCAAAGCCAAGTAAAGACTATGGATCTGAGTGTCAGAAGAGAGATGAATAAAGGTTTAGAGCATATTATAGCCCATGACAGGTAGGAGATTCAACAACTTAAGATCAGCCTAGATGAGATGCATAAAAATTCACAGGAAAGCAGAGAGTTGGACATTCAACAAGAGGGGTTGGCCAAACAATTTCAAGCTAAATTAAACTTGACCAAGAATGCAGCAGTGGACATATCATCTTTTCAAGCCCAAGCATTAGAATTACTCAAGAAGTTGGGATCAGCCTAGAAAAACATTTTGACTAAGATAGAAGGTATTCAAAACTATTATCAATCGGCAGAACAATATTTAAGTAATATTTGCATAAGAGAGAAAGACGCCACTACAACTAGAGTCGCATTCCAAGAAGTCATCTTATCTTCATCAAAGGAGGAAGTAGCTCATGTCACTAGACTATCCCTTTCAAAACAAACTAGAGGTGACATAATACTTAAAACCTGGGAAGCTAATATAGTTGAAAGTACCAGATTAGCCATGGAAGTGAAGAAAGCTTGTGAAGAATCTTATTCCTCACTTGACAACGAATCACTGGGCATGGAAGTAGACAGTATCTCTGAAGCCCTATTGAAAATAGATATTGCAAAACATCAACTCACTTCCAAGACAAGTATGGAAGAAGCCCGGGCTGAAATCCAACAGTTGAAACAAGTTGACCTTACTCAGATAAATAGATGGATAGTCAATCCCAGTCTATGGCTACAGTCTATAACTCTAGAAGCCAGAAGGGTGGAATATAGGTTGTCTCACATAGAGAATAAATTATACACTTTTGAGGCAAATAATACAACATATCCTTCCAAGTTGGTGGTACAGTTAGTGGGCAGATGTGTTCAATGCGTTGAGCAAAGAAAAACCATCACGTCTGGGAACAAATGATACAAGGTGTGCACTCCTTTTGCATGAGTCATGATTAGAGACCAGTTGTTTTCTGAGATGGAGTACAAGAAGAAGAAACGCATCTGCCAACAGGTAAACAGACAAAAAAGATGCAAGTGAAACGTTTCAAATTTCACATATTGTAATTTCTATTCTTTTTGAATTATGCAAATCTCAACCACCTAGGGTTGAGGTCTTTTTGTATAAATGCATAGTTTGAAGACTGAACAATGGTTTCTTCTTGTCATATTGTAACTAAAAAAACTCATCCTTTTGTGAGTATTAATATAAGTGCAGACAGGGATTCCAAATTTTGTGCAGTTTGAGTTATGTGCTTCTTTTGTATTCCATATATCTAGTTTTCTTTATGTTGCTCCTTGATAAGTGAGTGATTACAATTTAGTATAACATCTATTGTAATCACGTTTCATCGGTTATTTGATAAGCAAGCAGTTCTTCCTCTATATTCGCTATTAGTAAATACAAGACCTGCAAGCTACTTGGATCATTGTATCTTATACCCTTTCAAGGGTGCATTCTATATTTTCTTCTACTGTGAACAAGGTAAGATTCATCTGTCATTGATGCCTCATTTTGTTTAACAGATTTATAATTTTCTCTCGCATCACTTGATTTTATTACTCGACTCAGACGACGAAACATGGCCTCTGTCATGTTCAGTTATTAATTTCATTTAAGGGTTAATTCTTATATAATTAAAGAAATAAAAAACACCTTTTAAAACATTCCTTAAATTCTTGATGCCTTGACATTACTCTTTGAGCCTTAAGTGTAATCTCAAGAACAACATATTTTTGGCGTCGTTGTCAAGGATGGAGAAATGAAGTTATATTTCCCTGGGAGAACAACATTGTAAGTTTCTCTGTTTGATAGTGAAAAAAGATTGAATACATTTATAAGGCTAAATTTTATCTTTCACTTGGTGACTCCACTATAGATAAACTGGCATTCGGTAGAAAGAATACCAGGAAGAACCCAGACAATCAGTAGACTATGCATGTATCTGATCTTGAAAAGATATTAAAACCAAGGGGATACCTCAAGCAGACTATTGCATCCACAAGTAAGGTTTACCAACCCAAAATCGTGCAAACTAATGATAAGGTTCTACTTGAAAAGTCAACCTCGCAAGAAGGTTATACACAAAGCCACTTCAGAGATACATCAATTGAGAAGCTTGCAGTTGAAACCATAAACCTCGAGCTGGTTCTACCCGAGATTAAAATCGAGATCGATTCGACTTCCCCCTTGACTAGTAAAGGTAAAATATCCCTTTCGATACCTTCTTTTATAGATATTTCGTTGGTCCCCGAAGTAAAGGTTTTAGCTCCTGAAAACTCTGAGGACTATATCTCTTACCCTTATTCAACTCTTGTTGGTTCTCCTGTTTATACATCCTGTAAATCCAAAGAACCCAGTCCTCATTTCCTTTTCCCCCCTTTTCATATTTTTTGTCTCCTAATGGTCAGTTTCCAGAACCTCCTTCACTTCATCCTAAGGAAATAGAAAGGTCCCTAGCATTTTACGAAAACCCTCTCTTTAACTCCCGAAGTCCATCCCCTCGACATCAAATGGTTATTGTTGGAGGAGGTGGCACCGGAGGTGGTGCTAGAGGAGGAGGCGGTCAAGGACCACCACCTCCGCCCCCTAGAATGTTTTCCAAAGTGGTGACCAGATACGGTCCTTTATTCCTTCCCCCTATACTTCATGATTTACCAAAAAAATATAAAGAAGAACTTACCGAAATTCATGGGAAAAGGAGATTTAACTACCACAGAGCACATCAACTTTTTTGACCAATTTGTTGATATCCTCGGCATTGAGCATGAGGATGTTTATTCAAGAATTTTGGTACAAAATTTTTAAGTTCAAGTAATACTTTGTTTTCGATGGCTTCAAGTAGGTTTTATAGCATCTTATGACGTGCTAGAAAACACCTTTTTAAGGCAGTGGGGAGAGAAGAAATATAATTTGTACTATCTGACGAAATTTGGGGCTCTGAGGAAGAAGAATTATGAGTCAGTCTTGGAATTCACCCAAAGGTTTAATAAACTATATCATAAAATCCTAGCAGAGGTCAAACCCTCTCAACCCACGACTAAGGTGACTTTCGTAGGGGATTTCGAGCCCGACTTTGTCTTACTTTTGAGGGAGAGGAGATCAATTGATATCACTAGAATGAAAGACGACGCCATTGAAATTGAATCGAACATGATGGCATCAGTTAAATTAAAATAGAAGGTCGAAACGGGAACCAAAGAAGCCAAACGCTTTAGGGAACAAGCTGGAACTTCCGAATCTGGGAAGTCCACGGAGGACAAAATGGATGACATGGCTAAAATAATTAAAGAGTTATGAAACAAAATCTCCAGAATGGAATTGGACCAGGCTAAACTTGATCCTTTTTCTAGGAGAGATTTCAAAAGGAACCCCAATCCCCCGGTCTAGCAGAGACCAGTAACAAATGAAGATCAGAAAAAACACATTTTAAAATATTCCTTAAATTCTTGATGCCTTGACATTACTCTTTGAGCCTTAAGTGTAATCTCAGGAACAACGGGCACCATTGAAGAACATTTTCCACATTCCTTCTCTAACATTTACATTCTTCTTTGTCATTTCTATTTTTTTATTTTCTTCTTCTATACATTCTTCAAAATCGTCATCTATAGATAATATACAATTTCCTAAGTCCTGATCAACAACATAGATTGGGTAATTCTTGGGATTTTGAGGGTCACTTACAGTATATGTCAGTCTAGTTTCTTTGTACATTCGCGTGAATTGCCCACCAAAAATTGGGATTGTAGCATAAGTCATGTCCATTTGAACCGATCATCCTAACTTAGTGCCCCAAGACCTAGATAGAAGCATGTCGTACTTGGAAGGAACGTCAGCAACAACCACGTCCATAAGGATACTTTTCACATGAATCTGAGCTAGATTTACTACCAAATTGTTAATCATACCTAGACACTTAACCTTTCTAGAATCAAACGAGTACAAGTCTTGATAAGGTCTGGTAATTGTGAGGCCTAATTTTTCCATGGTAATTTTAGGGATTAAATTATGAGAGGCCCCTGAGTCTAACATGCAATTCTGGAGTAAATGGTCATTCACAGTTAGTGTGATATAGAACGGAGCAACAGAATCCTTATTGTTTTCAATGTGTGGACCGAACATGATTGTAGGTTTTTCATCCTGCAAATTAATAACGTCAGCTTGACATTCAGCATTAGAAAAATGTATCTCTTTAGCGATTTTCTTTTTATAAATCGGGTTTTTTGCAAGTTCAACCAGAGGCATTGGGATTTTGATTTTATTAAGTTCATTTTCTAAATTGAAGCCCCCAATTGTTTTTTTCAATTTCCCTAGTTTGAACTTATGCTTCTGTATTTTCTGGATTCTTAGTTTTCATTGTTCTTGTTTCAACTTGCTTTGTTCGGGAAACTTGTGTTTCAATTGATGGTTTAGTAAATTTTTCCTCATTCGATTTACTTTGTGATAAAATATTTTTTGGTTGAAYATTTGTAGAAATTTTYTCTCAGGGCCTTAAATCATATTTATTTTGAAGTTCGGCCATTATTGAGTCGGCGAGACCTTGATACGTAGAGTCCCCCAAATTGTTGATGTTTTCATCATTATTAAAGAGGGATTCCAGGTCTAAATATTTCTCATAATCCTGCCTGGTTAAGTGTGGCTCAATATCACCATCGCTAAGGTTGTTTATATCTTCTTCTAACTCCTCATAATCTTGCATTTCATCCCTCAGCATGAAATTTTCAGTTTTAAACGGAGCTTGGATCTTTTTATATTCATTTTTTACTTGTCTTTGTTTTATCTGATAGTTAGGGTTTCTCCTAAATAGATTCCTAACATATGGATCAGTTTTGGCTTGATCTAATCCCATCCTGGAAAGTTTTTTTGATAAATCTTTAATAATCCAGGCCCATCTCATCCATTTTTTTCCTTTGTGGACTTCCCAGATCCAAAGGGTCCTGCCTATTCTTTGAAATGCCTGGGTTCTCTTGCTCCTATCTCAACCTTAGTTTTTAATTTCCTAGATGCCATCATATTGGACTCAATGTATATAGAATTTTCTTACATTCCTGATAAAGTGGTAGATATCCTTTCTTTTAAAAGTAGAGCAAAGTCGGAATTGAAATTTCCTGCAAAAGTTACTTTTGCCGCTGGTTGAGAAGGTTTGAATTCGACTAGGATTATGTGATAAATATTATTGAACCTATGGATAAATTCAAGGACTGATTCAGAATTCTTCTTTTTCAAAGCCCCGAATTTGGTTAAATAATAAAGATGATCCTTGCAATCGGAAGGCATTCTCTAAATCGCCATATGATCGTATGGAACCTACTGGGAGTCCTATGAACCAAGTTCTCACTTGTCCTTCAAAATTATGAAATAATAGCCTTGAGTAAATGTCCTCGTACTCATTTCCAAGGATATCAAAAAATTGATCGAAAAAGGCTATATGTTTCGTTGCAGTTAGATCTCCTTCTCCCATGAATTTGGGGAGGTTTTTCATGTAATTTTTCGGCAAATCATGCAGGACAGCAGGAAGGACCAAGGGAGCATATCTAGAAGCTATCTTGGAAAATATTATAGGGGGTTGAGCTTGTCCACCAGCTCCTACACCTCTGGCACCACGAGCACCAGCACCTCCAGCACTGGCCATTGAAATTCTAGGAGATGGACTTCGGGGGCTAAGAGGGAGATTTTCAAAAACTTTGAAAGACTGAACTGCTGACATTTCGACTACTTCAGGGTGTTGTGAATGACGTTAAGTAAAAATATCACAAGGAGATGAAAGATATAAATGAGGAGGAAAAGGGAAACTTGAGTTGGGTTCCTCGGGTTTACCGGATGTATATATAGAAGAGGCGATAGGGGATGAATCGGGGTATAGAAAGTACTCTTCAGGATTCCGGGAAAAGTAAACCTTTACTTCAGGAAAGGAGAGACTTGGTAGAGTGTTAATGACAGTGGGGATCGAAAGGGATCCTTTGTTCTCACTGGTAAAAGTATCTATCAGGTCAATATCAACTTTTATCTTGGGAATAATTACCTCTAGAGTTTCGAGTTTAACATCAGGTTTACTAGTTGATTCCTCTGCAGAATGAATTTGTTTAAAACTTTCTTTAGGGGTTATTTCTTCAGTGGGAACCTTAGCATTATCTTGTGTAACTCTAGGTTGATAGACCTTACCTGCTAATGCAACAGTCTGTCTGAGATATCCCTTTGGTTTCAAAAAACTTTGGGGATCTGACATTGTTGTAGTCTTCTTTTCTTCTGGGTTTTTCCCGGTATTCTTTCGAACGAATGTCATTTTTTTCTACGGTGGAGTCGCCAGGTGAAAAATAAAATAAGGCTTACTTACGTATTCAATCTTTGTTCACCATCAAAGACCAAAATTTACCTTGTCGTTTTCCCAGGGAAAATTATTTCGTTTCTTCGTCCCCGGTAATGGCACCAAAAATATGTTGGTCCTGAGATTAATACTAAGGCTCAAAGAATAATGTGAGGCATCAGTAGTGTTTAAAGAAATGTTTTAATGAGTGATTTTCCTACCTTCAGTTTTATGAGAAATTATCTTTAAATGAAATTAATAATAGGACAGTACAGAGGCTATATTTCGTTATTTGATTCGCAATTATAATATCAAATGGAGTAGAAAAGAGTTACAAAATTGTTAAACAAATTCAGGCATCAATTACAAATGAGTCTCACCTTGTTTGTAGTGGAAGAAAGGTAAAGAACGCACCCTTGAATAGGATATAGAATGCAGTAATTCACGTAGATCGCAGGTCTTGTTTTACTCACAGTAATAACAGAAGAAAATTTGTTTACTGAATGAATTGTTGGTATAATATGATCACAATAGTTGTAATACTAAATTGCAACCAATGTCTCTTCAAGTAATTACATAAATAAATTTGTGGAAATGGAAACACAGAGGAAACGCATAACTCAAATTGAATGAAAATTAGAATCTGTGTCTTCACTTGTATTAATACTCAAAAAGAGAGTTTCTCTATCACATTCGGCAAGAAGCAGCCTTGAATATATCTTAAATATATGTATTTATACAAAATATGTCACAACTAAAAACCGTTGGACTTCTTGCAATATTTAACTAAAAATAGCATACATCTGAATAAAACAACAGCGTGTAAATCTTGATGAGTTATGTTGGCATTCTCCTCTATATCTTCGTCTGCTGGTAGAAGAACTCCTTTTCCTTAGTCCTTTGGGTTGGGTACACATGTCATTAAGGCCATCTTAATCATTTGGCATACTGACTTGGTCGTTTTAATTTCGTCGCCATCTGTCCCTTCAGATATATTCAGTGGGGCAATGAATTACAGTCGATGTCATGGGGGGAGGATAATCAGACTAATAGCACAGCATTGGCTCGTCAAGGGATGGATATCGGTCACAGGGAAGAGTAACCATCTATGGAAATAATGATGAGGGAAAAATTGTATGATGATGAGGTGGGATAAGTGGAGGCTATAATGTGGGTGGATGAGGTAAGTGATTGTTGGAAGGTGAAAGGCAGAGAGGGTGGAAGGAAAGGACATTATGCATGTTTTCTCACTTGCTCCCAGTTATGCTTTCTTTTCCATGTTCAATGCATCGGGTGCATCTATCCATCAATTCCACCACAAACCTTGAGGGGTCAATCTTTTCATTTACTTCGAAGGCAAACAATTTCCTTTTGTATTTGGGGCAGCTTTTCTTGGATCTTGTTCACTTCTTGGACTATGGCCTGAAACTATGAATTTGGATTAACTAGCCATTTATTGATTTTAACAAGACCAATCAGGCTCATTCCTTGAATGGCTATCAGAGTTTCTTCTTTGTTCTTTCTGGAATTTTGTTTGTTCATTTCTATCTCAATTTTCCCCAAGGCTTCTGAGATATTACACCCCTCAAACTCAATCAGTTTTTTGTTTAATGGTGATAGTGACTCTAGGAAATCTTCTTTCACCTATCTAGAAAATTTATTTCCTTCTTCGAGATTCATTTCCCATACCTTTAGGGCCATCTCACCTCTTAATTTTTCAGAATAAGAGAGAAGAGGAAAATCAGGGACATTAGTTTTCTGCATCAATATGAGGACTTCTTGGAACTTAGACCGGGTTGAGCGGGCCTCTTTTTCCTTGACATAGATATCCTTTAGGGAAAGGTCTACTGCCTGATATCATTTTTGAATGGAATCTACTTT
>ML802252.1:182177-193545 GCA_009831015.1 Picea engelmannii
ACCAATGTTTGACATGGGGGAGATCCTTAAGGAGTGCGAAGGTGATATTTTCCTTGTCTGAAAAATTATGAACAGAGAAATAACCTTCTAGCAGATTTAACCATTTATCTAGGGCATCTGCATCTATTTGACCTTCAAATACGAGACTATCAAAATTAACCTGTACCTTGAAAGGTGAGGTGCCTCCAAAGTGGTCGCTTGATGAAGATGCTCCTGATGCTATCGGCAGGTGTTGAAGTATGTGGGAAAAATTCTCCATCATTTCATCCCTCTGTCGCGTGAGAGCTTGCTAAGGCAACAAACTGATAGGATCGTCTGCTCCATCGTTTTTCTTTTCTTCCACCATTGAGGGTTTCTTGGGTGTGTGAGAGCGATTTTCCTCGAGAGAGACAAGCTCGAGACCCAACTTGCTATACTCAAACCTCGTCGGGGACATGCACTGAAAAATGATCAAGAGCAACCTGCTCTAATACCACTGATCCGGATTATTTTCGGCACGAAATGAGAGCGGAGATATAATAAAGAAATGCACAGAGATATTGTAGATATTTAATAATATAACAGAAATGTATCAGAGATGCAACCATAAACACAGATATACAGTAATACACGATTTCTATTAATCGTAGAAATGTACAGAGACTGTAAAAATACAGAGTGAAAGACTCGCTAGAATGGTGGCAGCTTATCTCTGAGAAGAGATGTGACGGCTACTCGCATTCGCAAGAAGATGATTACAATGAGGCTTTGAAGGCCCTTTTACAATAAACAACAATGCCAAAAGTCCTAGACATCCAAAAACCTAACCCTGGGAGATGAAGCGCCAAAAGTCATGTGGGCCCCGTTTGGATAAGTTGGTGCATCAACTTCCCGGGGTCATAACTTTTGCATACGATCTCCATTTTAGGCGTGTGATAGCTCGTTGGAAAGGTATTTTCAAGGAGATTCATTTTGGGGGCTCAATAATTCCTTCAGATATCACTGAGAACCTCGATCTCAAAAAACCTTCATTTGGACCCTCAAAATGGCTCCAGAAGTTAAAACCTGTTGAAAATAGTAAATTGCCAAAATGGCCAGAAAACTATTTTGAGCCATTTGGAAAAGGTGGGTGGCCATCGATATCCACCTGGATCAAATCTAGTCTACAAATTCTCTATCAACTCGTCATGTTGAGTGACCAAAATTTGGCTGGTCTAAGAACTCTGGTGGAGCATCTCAAGGTTATCTTGAAGTTGTTTAATTTGTTGTCGATCACTAGCCCTAATTTGCTTGAAATACTGGTTTATTATGTTTTTTATAGTCTTCTCTGCAGTATATATCTAATTTTTCAAGTGTTATACCAATAGGAACTTATGTCATAGTTGTTCGGTTAAATTTTCCACCGACCATTGATTGGCAGTGGAAAAAGCACCTAATGAACTTGCAACTTCCTTGGAAAATTCGAGATTATCTTGGTCATTCTCGTCATACACCAGTCTTTTCCTTTTAGTTATGACTCCATCCATTTAGTGAGATTATATTTTCATGATGGATTTTCTTTTCTTACTAAAAAGGAAATCTGAAGGAGGCATCTCTTCGAGCAAGATGGGAGTAAGATCACCCACAAAAGTGATTTCGGAATTAGGATTTCTGAAGCTTGTCTGTAGAGAGATTAATCATGCAATGGGAGAGGCAACTGTGTTGGAATGTTGTTGTCCTATTGTATTGGGGGTGCCAGTAGGAGTTGTTGGTGTTGAATGAGAGATAATTTGTCCCAGATTCATGAAGGCCTCGAACCGTTCTATCACTTATGGATCATTTAGTCTTGATAGTGACATTCTTATCTCCTGAAATAATACCTCTGGGCTTTTGGGGACTTTTTCAGCTTTGGGTTTAGTGGAGGAGCATGGCTCAGATCCTATAGACTTATATTTTTGTGAAGGAGGCTTGGCTATTGATTCTCCCTGCAGTATCTTTGGCAGATTGTTCCGCCTATGTTTTTGAAAGCTAAGGAAACTAGCTTGTTGGTCTGGGGGCAGGGTCGGGAATCTACTTTCGTCATATGAGGAATTCGCATGCATGTATCGCTTCATGTTGAACTGAGCCATATGGTTTTCCACTATCTTATGTGGATCCTGCTTCTTGAACTCGATGTCAACTAATTTAACATCCTCCAGAGCCTCGACCTCAACTTTAGAGTGACCAAAATCCAATAATGTAAACATGCCAACTTGAATGGGGGAGCTTGGCCATACCTTTTTCTGGGTTGCTTTCAACTCCTTGTTGATATCTCCAGCCATTGTTTGGTACGCCACTTCTCTACACACCATCCTGTCGGGTAAAAATTGTGGGAGAGCGTGAGGGGGAACTGAGCAACCAAAAACTCTGATGTATGAGAAATTCTCCTCAATGAACCAATCTGCAAGCTTTCCTAGGTTTCCCATAATCTTCTCTAAAATCTGAGGAGGCGTGCGACCATAAATGGTAATGTGAACAGGTACTATGACATTGTGGAAAATTTCATAAAAGAAATCCTTATCTTTCTCTTCCCATAACTTGGAGTGATAAAAATGAATAGGCTCTGAACTGGTCGGGGTCCAACTCCAGTTCATCAATGGAAAATGGGTCATGAGGCAGATGGAATCCATAACATATGCATACATGTAAAAGGGGTCAGATTTCCCTTTTGATTTCGTTGTTTTATAATCAACGATTTCATTGGCCAAACTATCCGACAGCATTTTGGCCCAATTGAAAGTGTAACCCTCGAATACCTCATTCATGATGGATACCCATTCCACCAAGAAATGTGTAGGGCTCTTCTTCCCGAATAGGCGACAAAGCATTATGGCCACATACATCATATGGGCGTCTAAAGACATTGTGGCATATCTACCATGAGCATTGGTTCTAAATTTCTCCGGATGTCCCCACCAGGTCTTGATTATATCATGACTGCTCCTGGCGTATTGGACGCATTCTTTTCTCTTGAACTCTAGACAGAATGCGGCATTGTAAGTGTATTTAGGAGCATTAGAGAGTTTATACATTACTTGCAGATGTTTTGTTCAAAAAGAGATGACAGAAACTTGTTGGTCATTGATGATTCTCTTGGTATGGATATCAACATGTTCTAAGGCCCAGCTTATCATATCGTTGTAAGGCATGACTCTCGGTCGTGCAGTTATCTTGTGAAGCTCCGACTATGCTATATGTCTAAGTCTAGCTGCATAATATTCATCATCCTCTTTAGTGGAGTCTTCTGGACAGTTGATGATTTCTCGTTCCGGGATCTCAAAAACTTGTGTCCAAGTTTTACTGGTGTCCACGACTCGCGGAGTAGTGTCTGAAAGAATCTCTGCATTCGGGTTTGAATCCTTGCCTGTTGCATCAGGATTTTTTTCCATTTTCCACAGTGACATAATCCCTAAGGAAATAGAGCGAGGTTACATGTTACAGGGGAAGTCCGTGAGTTTTTCAAAAGATAAAACTACTAATTGCGAAAGGTGAAACTGATTTTGAAATTGAAGTGGTTTTATTCAAACAAGAGTTTATCGATTTTCATATAGACTCATTGATGAGGAATTTATTAACCTCAATGGAATTGAATACCTGGCAATCCGCAATCTTTGTTCAAAATCATTACCTTTAATCGATCATAAATGCCATCGATACTTTAATGGTTTGCATTCGGGAGCTTTGGATGTGACAGGGTGGAAATCTCTTGAATCTTGAATCCGCAGAATAGTTAATATTTGAATAATCTATTTTACAACTTAATTAACCATGTTTTAAAACGTTTAACTAAATTCAAGTGTTTTGAAAGTTTGGACTACGAGGGTTTTGAATATAGTATAAGATAAATTCCCTGGAATCTGAAACTGCGAAGAACATAATTTTCGGTTAATCTCCCTTAAGTATTAATTAATCGGGTTTAACTTTCGTTATTAAATGTTTCATTAATTTATTTTCACTTTTTGAAATGACCAATGTTTCGGAATTTTTATACTTCGGTGATTTGTGAACTCGCTCTTTGTTAAAATCTCAAAGGGCCATCTCCCGGAGTGACGTGGCGAGATGATGTCATTCTGGATGACATGTCAAGAAGAGATAGGTGTGATGTGTCACCTGAGAGCATGTGAATCATCCAATGAAAACTTCAAAATTAAGTTCCTCATGTTATCTTATGAAATATTTAAAGGACTCGTGTCCTACGACTCGTGTTCATGAGTTATCTAGGGTTTATCATGGGTTGTTATGTTTTGGTTTCGAAGCTTCAGGGTTTTTATCATTTAGACTTATGGGAACATCTAAAGCACGGAGCCCCGAAGCGATCGTTAGGGACTTATTCTTTAAAAATCAGGTGGCTCCAGAACTACGGATATTATTAGAATCGTTTGATCAAATTAAGGGAACCCATTGATGGCATATAATGTATGCGCTTTATTATTAAAATACAACCAATGAATTTGATTTAAAATTAAAAGGACATTTTGTGTAAAATTTTATTCCTAAGAGGTGAAAACCATAAAACTCAAAAGTTCAAAACTATGTGTGTTCCAACATCTTGAATCTTATCCTTCATTATCTATAATTCACTCTTGAACCCTAAGAATCTATCCTCTATTTGAGTTTGAATGGTATCTTTGAAGAGTCTAATTTTTTTTATCAATCATTGCATGTATCTCTATTTGGTGTTTTACGTCTCTTTCTTCACTCATTTTTTCCAATTATTCTATCTCTATTTGGATTTTGGAATCTCTCTCTTCTCTCCTTTTTTCTAATGATTCCATATAATCATAAAGAATCTCTAGGGTGATTTTGGGGGGCCTCCCCCTGTTAGGATGATTTTTTGGAATAGGTGGTGGAGTGCTCATATTGAAAAGAAGATAAAAAATGTAACAATTATTATTTTAGATTGACTTTTTTTTTTGTAAATAAGAGTAGAAAACTATATTATTGTAGTAAATATAATACAAAATGGTGTCCATGTTGTTGGGCTCTAAATATTTCCTAAGAACAACCTCTATGCATCAACCAAAGGTAGGCGCTAGCACAAGCGTTTTACTTGTCGCCTACGTAGGTTCTTACCTTCCGTTTTCAATACCCAGCCTCCAGAGATGCAACACCTATAAAGGAATAACAATCGTAAAGGGAACGGCAGTTGTTCTATTCAAAGGAACAACAATCAAAACAAAAGGAACAACAGTCATTACATTGGGCCGAACTAATGTTGAATTAATTGCATTGTATTATTTGCCCAACTTATCTAATTTGTCAACCCGGGGTTCGTAAACTGATGAAGCACATGCAAAGTATATGCAAGATTGAAGTGGGACTAATCTAATCTAATGTTTAATCTATGACTGAAATTGAATCTTTAATATAACACACAACTGAAATAGAATCAGTAATCTAACACAGGACTTGGAATTGAATTAATCTAGTTGCGTAAATGAAATTACTCTAAGAATGGGAAATTGTGTAAATGGAATTAATCTAGAAATGGAGAACTACATGAAGGAAAAGGAGATACAACAAGTGAAGAGTTAAATGGCACAACAACACATGAGAGCTCTCACCAATGAACCAATCTTACATTCAATAATCAAATCAATCTTCATAAAAGAATAATGAAAGCATGAAAACCAAAACCATGAATCAAAGCTAAGAATCCCTTTCTCTTTCAAATCCTAATGACTACCATTAATAACTACTCTAATTATAATTACATCTTAATTGAATAATCTAATTCCTCTTCTACTTGAATAATCTAATTGAATCCTCATGAAGAGAGAGCATTCTCTTTTATACATGAGAGCCTTGAAGATAAGATAATTGTCTCATTATTACAAATCCACTATTCTCTCAATCTATTTTCCATTATTACAAAATATAATCCCTTTAAATCCTCACACATATCTCTCATATATCTTTAGATAAGATATTCCAACCAAATCTCCATGATCTTCTCCTTGGAATGGTCTTGAATTATCTCCTCAAATATTGAAATGGTGGAGGAAGTATTCGAGAAGTCCTTTGAATCAATCCTTCACATATTCCTACACATTACAAAGCTCACACATATTTGAGATATATATGAAAACATGTTGATTTTCTAACATTTAATCACAAATTCATTTTAAATACAAAAATGAATAAAGTGGAGAACAATAAGGTGAAACCCAAGTATATTTATGGAAATGATATCGTGAAAGGTTAATGGGGCGATGAAATGTGAAGAATGTCGAAGGGAAAGGTGGATGAGAATAGGACATTTCTGAGCCCCAACACCTATTCTACCAAAAGGAAATCAGACCAGGTATCCACCTTACTTTTTGCCCTGGATCAAATGCCTAGAGGTTATTGGTCTGCCAAAACTGGAAACCAAACTAATCCCTCCCTTTTAAAGTTTGAGAAACTTATCAACAAAACATAAAGAGAGAGCTAACTAGCCGTTAAAATAAGTCCTAGGAATATATGCCTGACCTTTGGATGAGAAAACCAAAGACTCCAACCAACTACGTCATGGGCATAACTACCAGTACAATAAAAAAGAAACACTAATAGAAAACTAAATTGTTTTAGAGCACATGGGAGTAGTCTGTCACCCCACCAGCTTGGCCTTTGTTGTCCTCCTTTAGGGAGACTGCTCTGGTCCTTTGGATCTAAGTTGGCCATCCTTGGTCATCTGCGGGTGTTATGTCCAGATGATGGACATATCTTCGGAACATATGGAACTGCGTTGCGAGTCTCTCTTGTTTACTTTGTTGGTTCTTCTCTATTTCCACTAACAACTTGATGATGGTTTTTAACCCATTGATTCGACGTTGAATTTCTTCCAGCATGGGTTTTATCTCCTGGTGTTCATCCTTGCGTGCCTCCTCTCGATCAGTCTTTACCTTACCTATCATCATTTTGGTGACCCACGCCATCTCCAACATTTTGTAGTAGAGGGTATCCCTGGGGTGGGTGGCCCCCAAATATTTTATCCAATCCACTTCCTGGGAAATATCCCCCATCTCCTTTCCACTCCACTCCTCCTTGATCTCCTCCTCCCGCCTATTCACTGCTTCCTTCCCTTTCTGCGAGACTGTCGCCTAGAACGTATTTGTTGCATCCCTCGCAGCCTTCTCAATTCTCACCAATCGCCTCGAACTTTCCGGAATCTCCTTCCCCTGGGGACTACTATTCCTCATGGTATGTTTCATATGTTCCATGCCACTATTTCTTCCTAACTCTCTACTATGAAATTTCTCTGGGTACCTCGCTTTGCGTCTCCCCTTAACAAACCTAAGCTTGGGACTATCAATTTCACACCTAACTAAACCCTTCAGGTTGTATCCCTTTCTCTGGTTCTTCTTCTTATAACGGTCTCTCTTATGATTCCCTCTACCACCTACTAATTTGATCCTAAGGTGGTGAGCTCAACCATACTTATTATCGGATAAGGCAGTTCGGGCCATTATTCTTTGATCATTTCCCCGTCCCTTGCTTCTATCACTGTTATCTATGTATCTGGTCACTCTGGGTCCTGAACTTGTCCTGGGGGGCGGTGATCCTCGCTTGATTACCTCCATCTCAGAACCCCCTATCTCCTCATGATTCTTCGGCTTGCTACTTGAACTCTCTCCCACACCATCATCTCTATCCTTTATGTTGGTATGTACTTCCATCTGTCTACCCACTTTCTTCATGTATTTTTCTCGCATGATAGTTGAGGGCCAGGTGTTGTGAACATCATATGCCTCCTAGATGCAATGTTGGGTCAAAGAGCCTCACTTCCTTATCAATGTGACCATCATCCCTAAAGTTTCCACCATGATATCGTTATGCCAAGTGGATGCAGTTTGATCTGAGTTGACCCCTTGGGATACTAGATGTTGGCCCTTGACCAATTTTTGAGGATTCTTAGTCATGTTTGACCTAAATTTGGGACATCAATAGGCTGTCGAAGGCGAAGCACAAAACGAAGTGGAGATCGAGGTATCTCAGCCACATTTTAGGGATTTTGGGGTTTTGGACTTATGTAAAGGGTATGGGAATGTCGACCCATGTGTCTACCCATGTTTAGGCCCGATTTTGTAATGTATAAATAGAAAGTTAGGTGATGTAGAAAATAGTTTGATCTATGTGATCGAAGGGTTGTAAGTTATGCTAAGTGCAAGTAATAGTTGTAAGTGCTTCGTGCATATTGTGTGAGACTTGCAGAGCTAAGTGCAAGTGACCATAACATATTGTATGTAGGCTTTGTGTTGTAACCTAGATTTGGGAAGGAGGATATAGAGAAGAGTGCGCAAATCTCATGTCCTCTGCGAAGTTGATCTTGAGGCTCTGTGCATGTAAGAAGATTGAAAGAAGCTAATAAAGAAGATGAAGAGTTGGTGGATGTAGCCCTAGGGTGGGGGTGAACCACGTATATCTTGTGTTGTGAATGCTTTGTGCTTTATCGTTTCTCTCTTGTTTATATGATTAAATGCTTAGTGCGATGTTAGATGATGAATGAATCTAGTATGGTAGCTTAGTGTTGAATAATGTGAGTGAATGCTATATCTTATCTATGTTAGTATGCTTAGTGCTTGACTCTACCGAATCTATGGGAATGTTGTACAGATTTACTATTAGGGTTTAACTGTGTTGTAAACTAAACTAGGTATTGATGAACTATAACTACTAAGTGTTTTGTTAAGGTGTTACAGTCACATATCTGTGTCCCAGCTAAGGTTGCAGACACTGGAGTCCTGCAACCACCCCTGCCTCTACCTCAGGTGAGACTTCATCTACTTCACAGGTGTTTCCGAATGGGTCAGTAGTTAGGGTTTTGTTGGTGCGTTGTTGTAGCATTGAACCCTGAGTCTACCCCTGTGCCAACAAATGGTCCTGTTGCCAGGATGAAACTGTGATTTTTGGGAACTAAGGAAAGAGAATCTTTGTGCGAAGATCTGACCTGAAACTATGACAGCTCTGTGCGTAGATCTATCGCCCTAGTGTGCAATATTATACTTCATATGTGAAGCTTTATGCTAAGAAAATAAGTCTGATCTAAAGAGAAGAGGTAAGATCTGAAGGATTTGTGCTATGTTAAAGGTAAGATAAGTGGAAATTTTTGTTTCAAAAGTATGGATCTAGGTATGTTTGATAAATTTTGTCCTAGCTTGAAAAGTAGGGCATGGCTAGAAGAAGGAAGATTTCATATAAGTAGATCTGATAAGAATAGTGAAATATATGTTGTACCTATGTGTTAGCGATATTTCTTGTAAGGGGGTTAGAATGCAAAAGAATGGGTGAAAAACCCACTTGTCCTAAGTTTTGGGTGATAATGTGCCCGTGGTAAGTGACGAGCAGGTTCGAGCGACAGCGATTCGCACGCCTGAATCAACGGCGTGTATAGAATTTCGGACCCCCCCCCCCGCCTTTCTACCTTTAAGCGGGGGGGGTCCGGAATCGCGGGCGCATCTCTTCAACGGTCCAGATCAACACGCCCGGATCAACGACGATAAAGACCATTCCGGACCCCCCCTGCCTTTCTACCTTTAAGCGGAGGGGGGGGTCCGGAATCGCGGGCGCATCTCTTCAACGGTCCATATCAACGCGCCCGGATCGACGACGATAAAGACCATTCCGGACCCCCCTGCCTTTCTACCTTTAAGCGGAGGGGGGGGGTCTGGAATCGCGGACGCAACTTTCCAACGGCCAAGATCAACGTGCCCGGATCAACGACGCTTGAACAATCCCGTCCTTCTCAGCTGCTCCATGTTTAGCCAGTGTGGGCCCTTCTCTCGTCATGACATCCTCCAGAGCCGCCTTTCCCCTACTGTCGTGTGTCATCTATCCTCCCCTACTCTTTCGTCCAGATGGCCCTTTCCTCATCTCATCGTCCACTCACCACCCGCCACGTGTCCTATTCCCTCCACGTCAACCTCCCACTAAAACATGTCCATTACGTCTGCCCTCTTGCCTCCTACGCTTATTCCTTTTTCCATGTATCTTTCCTATAACTTCTTTCGCCCCCTTATCTTTTCAGGCCTCGCCCTCACAGTCTGACGCCACCACTCCTGTCATGCGCCCCATCCTTCGCGCTAGCCTCCACGCCTATTCAACAAGCCATTCAGTTATTCCAGGTGGCAACGCGAGGAGTCTTCTGTATCCTGAAGTGCTGATTTGTCCAGGTCGTCCTCAATCCCTATGAAGCAGTTATTGAAGCGGTTGGTGGTGGTTAGACATCGTCTCCACCATAAAGGGAAGGTCCGGCAATGAATTAAAGGCACGTCGATTCGCCGATAAAACTATCATAAGATCGATCGCATCTACCATAAGTTGCACGACCATTCAGAGATTGCAGGTGTTAATTGTCAGAAGCCATGCAGACACAAAGCTTTTAATGCTACGTCTCGATTTTGTTGATGTTGCTAGTTTGAGTATATGAAGGCGTTTTCGCCATTTTTGTATCTATCGATGGTAGAGCTAAGCTCATGACTGTAAAGTTTCAGTAAACATTCTAGCTTTCTGGGTTATGTATCTGTGTTTGAGATTTCTTGTTTTATGACAAACAGTTCTCCCTTTTCCATCTATGTTTTCGTCTTATATCAGAGAGTTCATGATCGAAGGATTCACATGGATTGTTGCAGTTATGTTATGATAAAGGATTTGTTGTGACATTATTGTATTCTCTGGTCTTTTGTGTTTGAATGTAAGAGGATCTTGCGTTCGGATGCTTTCTCCTTYGGTCTGTCACAAACCTGATGTTTATGATAGACTTTCGCACTTTTCTCATGCAAGTCTTCCCCCTACTCACCTTTACTACAACTCACTGTTTGAAGTTTATCTAAGACCTCACTCACCCGTGCATGCCTGGCCTAGTTTCTGAGTTGAGACGATTGTTCTGAGTTTGCTTCCATTCGATCACCCCTTTAAAACAATCGTGACATTAAATTGATGGGTGTCAGGCTTTGCTCCTGCAAGCAATCCAGGAGTGACTTCTGACGCTAACATTTCTGGTGTCGTTGTCGGGGACGAAGTTGAATATTTTCCCCGGATTTGAACGACAAAGATCAATTGATTCTGAAGGTGCATTAGATATCAGAATTTGAAGATTGCTACTGTGCACCTGGCGACTCCATCGTGACGACTCCGCTGGGGAGAACCTGCTCTATCAATTGTGGCTTCGAGAGGCAGACATACGAGGTCTAATCCGCACTTGCCTTTATCTACACCAGGAGTTGATGCAGAAGCGGTACGCAGAAAGGGAAAGAGCTCTGCAAAAGAAGTTTCCATCGTCGAAACAGGTAATACGCCCTCCCCTTCTGTGAGAACTCCATTTTATTATTCGCAGCTTCCTAGTCGTCCTTCCTCCGAAGTTTTCCATTTTCTGAGTTTCGGGAGTGTTCCT
>ML802253.1:9014-29664 GCA_009831015.1 Picea engelmannii
ACCTTCACAAGACATAATCGAGGAAGGTAGGGTCCAAGGATCATTAAAACAAGAAGTGTGGAAAGGAACAAACCTCTCTGATGAAACGGGCCTACTGGACATGGCGTATATATGATGAACTAGTTCCATGAAGTCAAAGGTACCCATAATGGATGAATACATTCTGACACTAATATTTTCAGTTGCCAGCTGAAAATTGTCGATCATTAGGATCGAGAGTCCAACAGATGCATTGGGGCTAGCATACACAAAGGAAAACTTGTCAATCGTCATGATCTTCCCATCATGAGGAAAACAAAGAGTGTGGAAGACAGGCGATATGATTGCATTCATAACATAAGTCCAATTGCATCCTAGTAACAAGTTATAGTCAATAGGCACATAAACCACCTCAACATCCACCTCTACCATCTTCCCACCTAACTGGATCGGAAAGGCAAGAAGAATACCATGAGGGTAGAAGGAATGACCGTCAAAAGAATTCAACATGGTCGGATATTGAGAAAGGGTCAGATATCTAAGGGATTTCCAACAGACCAGGGACATCACACATATTGCAACACCTTCATCAAAAACAATATGCTTTATGGTATACTTTGAGTATCCCACATGGATTTGGAATTCCACATGGTAAGGCAAGAGAGGCTTCACATCTTTGACGTCAAACTTGATAACTTTCGAGCCACAAGGATCTATACATCCTAACACAGAGAGAAAGGAATTCCTCTGTGAAGAACACATCTAGAGTACCTCTAGAGCCGACATCACACAAGGGGTTTGACCTAGATCCTCAACAATAGAGTAATTATGGGAAACTCTAGAATTATGATTGTGGGTAGATCACTTGAGTACTCCTTTTGGAATATGAGGTGGAGGCTCTGGTTTGTCAATCTGTAAGGGTGTCTTCAGAGGAGGGGGAGACTCTAGACCAGGTACAGGCTGTGGAGAACTATAATCGTGAGACCGATTGGATACATTAACCTCATATTTAACCATATTGATGCATAAATGGTCATTGTCTTGCATGTGTGGGTTTTGACTCCCACTCACCACATTTCCGACATTCGAAGAGCTTGAGGCCATGTGTTGATTATGTGGAAAAGGATTAGTTAGCACGACGGGCGGTAGAGATAAAAGCTTCGAAGCTTCCTAAATTTTGGGGCATAAATTGGTAAGGTGATTTCATGTACAAATATTACAAGGAAACTTCACCTTCTGCCTTTATTTCTTTCCATCACCAACATTATTATTTGACTTCTCATTATTGTCATTGTCCTTGGGTTTATTATTATTCTTCCCACCCTTACGATTATTATTACGTCCTTTCTTTTTATTCCCTCTTGGATGTTGGTTACCATTCGGGCTGGTTCACGATTGCACATAATGTACATCTGCCAATTGAGTGGTATTGGAGGACACATACGAATCGAACCCTCCTACAGAGTGGTTTAAAGACAACTCTTTTAAATGGCTTGTCACCGAGTCTGCATATTTCACATTGGTGAAGCCTACAATGCCATCGGCATGAGACCCGAGATTTTGTCTAGGGTCATATTTTGACCTCGTTGCATATGGAATAATCTTGTATAACATCCCAGACTGATAATATATAAGATCTAACTGTTGGGATTTAAAAATCACTTCTTCCTCATATGTAACTCTGGATGTAGAAACATCCTTCGAAATATAAGGTAGGAGAGATTTGAGGAACCACTCTAGAAGGAATTTTGGGGGTATGCAGGTCTTGATCAACCTCTTTTGTCTACACCAATAATGGATGTGATCTAAGATATGAGTGGATTTTTCTTGGCATAAGGTCAATAGAATTTCTAATCTAGCATCGTAATGAACCGATAATTTGAAGTGGTTGAGGAAGACTAAGACCATCTGACTAAAGGTTCTGTATGACCCCCTAGGTAACTCGATATACCATTTCGTGGAGACCCCCATGAGGGTGTGTTGAAACAATATTAACTGAATAGAATCGTCGTTAAGGGAATTTGAAGAGAACCAAAGGTGAAAAGTAGTGACATGGTCACCAACATTCTCACCATTCTTTCCTTCAAATTTTGGAATATCTGAAGGAAGCTTGGTGGGGACGAGGGGGCATGTCAGATCATGACACACAATATCATTCATTAACTTAGACAAGTCTGGTAGATTGAGCGTGGCTAGAAAAGGGAGACATGGTTGTGGAATCTGGCCCCAAGATCCCTGAAAATATTGTTGTTGGGGAATCGTAGACCATCCAGGGTTCTGGTAAGCACCATGGCCCTATCCGGGATTGTAAGACCCTCCTCCAAACTAAACATTGAGGGGTTGGTTGGGCACCATTCTAGTAGGAATGTTCTGATGAGGGTTGCAATATGACTCAAGTCGGATTGGATCCAGGTTGGGGGTTTCCCAAGGTATGAAATTGACCTCCTTTGGGTGTGAATCTAGAGAATAAATTTGGATTCGTCATGCCAAATGTGTTGGTCGGAATTGGTATGGAGGAGGTGGGTGTAAATGACAGATTGTAAGTAGTACCTTATCCACCAGGTTGGTTACTCCATCTAGAAGAATTAGGAACAATATTAGACCCATGGTTAAAAGGTAGAAATCCTCCAACTTTAGGAGTCATTTGCGGAACATGGGTACCACCAAACGAGAAAGGAGTATGTGGAGGAGTTGTGACCTCGTGTCCAATACTAGTATTCAGACTACGCGTTGGGATGGAGGTTGAAAATTGCAATGTGAAATTCACCATACCATAAGAAAAAGGACTAGAGGCCATGGGGATGGACTGAACATTGTAACCTGGTGAGTGACCAAGGGATCCAAAAGGGTTCGTGGACATAGTTTGACTATTCACTATAGAATGGGTAGAGGTACTAATAGGCACCTCCGAGACTACAATCATTGTGGTTGAAGGTGTCGAAGGGGTACCGTTAACTATATTAGGTATGGGAGTTGAAGGACTCCCAGTATCTTTCTAACTTGATTCAGTACTCAACCTTGTATGATCACAAGTATGATAAGTGGAGGTGTGTGTACCAAGTTTGATAAATTTACACATTTTAGAAGGAAAAGACTCAAAATGCGGTGGTAATTGTAACAAGCAGCAAGACCTGCAGGGAAGCTAGTCTGGCTCCACGATGACTCAAGATTTGAGATATAAAAAACAAATCCTAAGGAAAACTAGTAATCAAAGAGAACACCAAAATAAAACAAAAGGCCAATATGCACAAAAATGAGATAAAGTAGATGAAAAGGGGCCTCCCTCCCTAAAGTAGGTATTTCTGACCCAAGAGGGGCCTGAGAGTCCCTGCTAAAGATCAAAGTTATTAGAATCAGTTATAAGGGTCCTCGTGGGCTTAACAACTAGTCAGTCAGATTCCCCTGGAGAGGTAATCCTACATAAAGTCTATGTGTTGTCTAACCCTTATCTGACCCAGGGCACCTGGAGAATAACCCCTGCAAGTAACCTATGTGGTACCTATGTCAAGCAACTAAGAAACCATGATATAACCAATGCACAAGAGAACAATCGTAGGTCAGGTCCATTGTATGGGCAGGGTAACAAACCATGAAACCTTGAAAGAATTGCCTCTCACAGAGGTAAAGGTACTATCAAGATCCCCATATACGAATAGATCCCCAGAAATATATCAGATGCTAACAAGGTATCGAGGGGATATCCCTTAAACCAACCTCATGTGACCTCGTGTTTAACTTCGGTGTAAGCGGAGCCTCATGACGTCACCAATTATACAATGGATTTCACCACTCCCTTTGTTAGACACATATGTTGATTTAATAGACTTGGATAATTTTGCTCACAAAATTCTATTCCAAGGCTCTAAATCCTAAGCTAGTTTGTGCACCCTAGAAAATAAAATCGTTTCTAATCAATTTTAAATTATCATCGTTACTTTTAGTGGCCTTGCTTACTCAAAAAAGGTGTGGTTTTTAAACTAATGATGTTATGAATCAACAAGTAAAATAAATGAATATGAATACAATGAAAAGTCTAACTTCAATTCCCAATAAATGATATTATTTTCAAAATGCAATTTTCAATTTAATTCTACCATTCCAAATAAGATGCAATATTTATTTACATGTACTAATATCAATTATAAGGACCCAAAAGATCAAATTCCATCAATACAAAATGCCTAATATTTTTTTATTTTCAATATAAAAGAATGAATATGCAAGGACTGAACAACAACTTGATATAAAAACTCTACTGTATGTAAATAGAGACAAACCAAGTAGGATATCAAGAAGCAAACACCCAACCAAAGATGCAAGGACAATCAAATGAAAAGGATGATGAGAAAGGAACCACCCAAAAATTCAACCAAAGAAAGGTTTCCTATCATTCCATGGACACTTAACAGTCATAACAAAGACCCAAGAAGACTCAACAATAATCAAAACTTACCCAGAAAACATCAAACCTAGCAACCAAACAACAAAGGGTGATGTACACAACTGTTCAGAAGAAAAGCATGTATATACGCCTCTTATATAAGGCCAACATGCATATGTACACGACTGTTAGGTAAAAACCTGCGTGTTGGCCCTCGACCAAGTTTTGGGGAAAATTTGGTCAGTTTTAGAGGTTTTGGCCCACTTTTGGACTTCGACATGCTGGTCAAAGTAGGAGCGCCCAGGAAGATCTAAGATCGCGGATATCACCTATTTTGAGGGTTATGTCGACTCAGTAAGGGTTCCTATGGGTTTTGTAACATGTTTATAGGATGTTGGCCCATGTGTTTTCCCCATGTTTAGGATTTATTTTAATATTTTGTAAAGTATAAATAAAGAGGAATGTATTGTAGAAGGAGTAGTGCTATGTGTGAAGGAATGTATGTGGTCGAGGATTTGTGCTCAACTGTGATTTTGTAGGTTGTGCTTAGTGCTTTTTATGCTTAGTGTGGAGCAGGTGATAAGTACCGTGATAAGAGATTTTGGCTCTGTGCATTCGACCTAGTTTTGGTTAGTAAAGAAGGAGGATCTAGTGCTTAGTGTGCATATATCCTCTCTTGTGCGAAGTTTGACTTTGTGCCTTAGTGCACAGGAGTGGATGGATGTAATATTTTGGTGAATAATAAAGAGGCAAAGCAGTTTTTAGACGTAGCCCCACCTTGGGGTGAACCACGTATATCTGGTGTCTCATGGTTTTCTTTGTGCAATGTTATTTCTGTTATGCATTTTCTTAGTTCTTTGATTATGATGTGTAATGAATATATATATTGTTGTTTAATTACTTTACTTATGTTAAAGGGTAATGAATGCTAGACTTAACTCACAATGCTAAGTGCTAAGTGATCAGGGTACATAATCACTTGTTGTTACTATGATTATCTGTCTTTGATTATGCTTTGCAGTGTTAATGAGGTTAATAAAATAAATTTGCATGTTCACTTCCTAAGTGTTAACAAAATATTCTGTGAAGTGATCTTATCACAAATTTGTGTCCCAACCTAGTTACAAAAACCTGCGTCCTGTAACCCCCCCTACTTCTACCTCAGGTGAGACTTTGCCTACTTTGTAGGTGTTGGCCCTTGACCAAGTTTTGAGGATCCTTGGTCAGGTTTGACCTATTTTTGGGACTTTAACAAGTTGTCGAAGGCGAAGCGCAATATGAAGCAGAGATCGCGGGATTTAGGCCCCTTTTTTGGATTCAGGATTATGTAATGGGTATGGGGATGTCATTCCATGGGTTTACCCATGCTTAGGCCTATGTTGTAATGTATAAATAAATAGCTATGCAATGTAAGAAGAGGTCAGTATGAAAAGTGCTAGATTTCGATATATGTGATCGAAAGTGCTAAGTTTTGAGTGGAGATTGATTTTTTGCATACTGTATGAGGCTTGTAGAGCTCAGTGCAAGTGAGTGTAAGAGATTGAGAAGAGTCTTAGTGCTATAACCTAGCCCGGGGAAGAAGGATCTAGCAAGGTGCATATATCTCCTATCCTCTGCGGAGTAGGGTTTTTGTGGCTCTATTCATGTAACTGGTTGAAGAAGCTAATAAAGAAGATGAAGAGTTGGTGGAAATATCCCCAGGGTGGGGGTGAACCATGTACATGTCGTGTTGTTCTGCATTGTGTGATGTATTGATCTATTTATATGTTAACTTTCTTAGTGCTTCGATATAGATGAATGGTAGATAGATATGTTAATTCTATGTTCTTAATAGTATCAATGAATACTAGATCTAGCCTATGTGGATGTTCTTAGTTCTTGAATATAATATATCTGGTTAAATACTGCAGTGCTCTGTAATTAGGGTTTAACTGCGCTGTAAAATACGATTGGATATTGATGAACTATAAAATATAAGTGCCCTGTTAAGGTGTTATAGTCACATATTTGTGTTCCAGCTAAGGTTGCAGACAATGGAGTCCTGCAACCACCCCTTCCTCTACCTCGGGTGAGACTTCATCTTCTTCGCAGGTGTTGTCAAAAGGGACGGTAGTTAGGGTTTTGTTGGTGCAATGTTGTAGCATTGAACCCTGGGTCTACCCGTGTGCCAAAAAATGGTTTTGTTGTCGGGACAAAAACTGTGATTGCTGGGAACGGAGGAAAAATAATCTTTGTGTGAAGATCTGACTTGAAATTGTGAAATCTCTGTGTGTAGATTTGTCACTCTAGTGCGCAATATTCTACTCAATCTATGAATCTTAGTGCTAAGAAAAGAAGTCTGATATGAAGAAAAGAGGTAAGATTTGATCGCTTTGTGCTCTGATAGAGGTAAGAATAGTGAAAAGTTTTAGATCTGGAAGCTTTGTGCTCTGCTGAAGATAAGATTAGTGGAAAATTTTGTTTCTAATGCATGGATCTAGGTATGTTTGATAATATTTGTCCTAGCTTGAAAACTATAGCACCGATAGAAGAAAGAATATTTGATATGAGTATATCTGATAAGAATAGTGAAAGCTATGTTATACATGTGCATAGAGATAATGTTTGGACTAACAAATGGATGTAGGATCCTAGAATTTTTTTTTGCAGGTTAGATACTATGATCCTAGTGCATAGTACAAGAAAGGTTGGGGATCATTTAAAATAAAATGAGGATTAACCCTTTGTTACAGTTGCAGAAGACTGGAACATATGGCTAAGGAATACCCTGGTAGAAGATATAGTTGTCGTTTTTGTACAGCTATGTACCATGAAGTATTGGATTTCCCTAGAATGATTGCTAAGGTTGAAAGAAGGAATATGAACCAAGAAAACCCTAAGGAAGATCCAGAAACTGAGATTATGGGAGAACCCCATAAAGAATTAGAAAAATTATTTCTACAGATGAAAGAAACCCTGAGTGACCACCGACATATTATCTTATCATAGATATTCAAAGAAAAAGAGTGCATTGAAGAAAGAATATGAGACTTCGACATTGACTGTGTTCTATATGAGGAAACACAGGTGAATATCATGATAGAAAGAACTTGGGAACTTTTAGGGGAGCCTGCTATGATTCCTTCATTGGGAGGAATAGGATTATTCATAGGAAAAGTGACAACCCTATGTGGAAGACTTACCCAGATATCTATGAGTGCTCATGGAAATTCGACAAAGGAAGACTTTGAGGTTGTTAAATTTATTGAGAACAACGCTCCATTTACTATGTTACTAGGAAAACCTTGGATCAAGAAGGAATAGACTAGAAGGAAAGAAGAAGAAGTCTTAGAGTAGAAGAAGCAAGAGTTGAAAGATTTCATGACTAGGAGGATCACACATTTGATTGAAGAACATGAGAACAGATCAATGCTACTTAGGACTGGAGACTAGGATGTCAAAGTTGGAAGGACACAAGAGGTACATGAGAGTAGATCATCTACCCCAACTAGAGAATAAGTCTTACCCTTGGATCTTAGGAAAGAATATCAACAACACGAAGTTACTATGCCAAAAGAAGACAAGAATAAGAATGGAAAGAGGAATAACGAGATGAAGCTCACCAGAAAGAAGGATCAAAATCTTAGTAATAAGAGAGAAAAGATCAAAAAGTTACAGAAGTTTCCAGAGGGAACTTTGCAAAGGGAAAATTTACAAAACTGGAACTTCATCGAGATATCGGAACAACATCACATGGAACTTCTCCATGGCGAAGCAATATAGTTGTTGGGAAACATACTAACCATTAGATCGATACCCCTAATGGGTAGAAAGGAATTTATGGTCAGAAAGATCACCACTAGACCGTTGGGACCACGTCGTAACGGACAAAACTGAATTAATGAAGGTCTCTTGTCCATTGGAAATATACGTTACGTTGTTGTCTACTTATTTCGTCGATTGTTGCACCAAGAAAACTTTTGCGAATTGTATCAAAGAGAAATCATTTCTACCACGTTATGATTAGTAAGACTGACACTAGTTCTATTGTTTTGTGCACTCATTCATCCATATGATCTAAGAATGTATGTTGGAAGAGCTCAGCGCCATGAAGAAAATCGTCGAAGAAGTTCTCATCAATCTCATGGTCGAGAAAGTAATGTCTACAAGTATTCAAGCGTCCTCGATGAGAGGAGTGCAAACCTCTTTGTCAACCTCTTGTGGATCCAGACAATCCTGAGTCATCATAGAGAAGAGAACCAAGCATAGAGATGACCTAGAAAATGCAAATCTAATCCCGATCATATTTTCCGATAACATCCCGCCTCTGGTCGGCATGGTGAGTTGAGATAGTGTGCCAAGATATTTTGAGTACACCATGGTTATTGCATACCTCCCGAAGGGGATATGCACAGTAAGAGCACAACAAGACAATATCACAACGTTGAAGTTTAGCGACTTCAACCTCGAATATCGCAAGAACCATAGCATGCTCACCCCATATAAATACTTAACTAGGATGAAGGGGAAGAATTTGAAGATAATCCCCAATCCATGGATGATGAACCTCACAGAGTCCACTCTACTAAATGTAATAAAAATCCCACACTTTAGAAGGAAAGAGGAAGTTAATGCCTATGTTAAGCTACTCATTTCATGTTACCATGGAGGCTACTTATGTCTCAACCACAGTATCACACTCGATCTGACATTGATCCATAGGATCACTAGATTGAGTATGTAAGGAATCGATCCGCAGGACTCATGTCCAAGAAAAGCCACAGATAGCGCACTAGCACAGAAGATCAAGGATACATATGACGATGTTGAGAAGGGGACGTGAGGCTACAAGGTAGACTCCATCCATAATGGCGCAATGCACCTAGCATGTCATTTAATTGCAGCAAAGCTAGTATGAAAGAACTAACCCATGCAGGTCACAGGCTTTGTCGTTGACCTTGCAGGGAAGTGCGTGGAAGGTCTACAGATGAACTGGGTGAAGTACCTAGTTAATCATCTTGAACTGGACTACCGTGAAGCACATGATTAGGGCTATGAATTCCATTTTAGATGGCTCCTGATCCTCATAGAATTTTTTGCTTGGGAAATGCTGGAAGGTGATACCTTCCTAGACATTGAGCCACTTGATCTACTTGCTACGAAGTTCACTGATATCTGGTACTCGAGCGATATGAGAAAACCATGGTAGTCGAATGTTGTTTTTCACACATATTACCTCTAGTTGAAGAGATCCATCGGAGATGAACCTCGCATGACTCTGAAAACCCTACAGAGGTTCAGACCCTTGATGAAGTTCCACACAGATCAACACTTCATCTACATTATAGTGCGAGCAGACAAGCATAAGGAGGAGCTTCAGTCATAATACAAGCTCACAGAAGAGGACCTTGAAGATATCACTAAGGACTGGTCGACAGACCTCCTTATTCCCATAGACCCTGTAGACATGTCTAACCTTGATAGACCAGATACCATGCACAAAGAACATGATACACCTGGACACAACATAATGAAGAAGACCAAAGAGGTCCAAGAATTAAGTAGCACCTCAGGAAAGACAACTTCAGTATCACCTGACTGAGGGGGTGATGACGAAGTAGAAGAGATAAATGGCAAAGGAGCTGAACCGAAACAAGGCGAAGTAACACCTCCTAGAGATGAGACTGATCCCTTGAAGAAAAGGAAGGTTTCTCCCCTGAAACCCTCTTCCTGGAAGAAATCCAGAGCCACCGTGACTAAGATGAAGACTTTTCTCACTATCGATGATTTTGACTTCATCATAGTATCCCTAAATGACGCCTTGCAGGAAATCGTGGAGGAAGAAAAAGCCAAGCAAGAGGAAATGTACGACATAATTGAGGTCAAAATATGAGGGGTACAACATGCCCTTCAGCCCATTCACACAGTGTCCACTTCTCCCCCACCATCGGGAGAACCAGAGTTGGGAGATGAACCAGCCCAACTCTGTCGACTAGCAGATGCAACCAAAGATCGCCTTCGTCGAGCATAAAAAGAAATAGAAGAAGCCACCTAGGCCTTGAATAAAGTGCAAGGAGTACTTGTAGAACAACGTCGACTTGCAGAGTAGGAGAAGGTTTCTCTCCAGTTGAAGTTTGAAAAATAGAAAACACGGATGCAGTAAGAAAAAAAATAGTTGCTCATAGAGAAACTCGAAGTGAAAGAAGCATTCAACAGATCACCTTGCTCCATGATAGGATTAGAGCCACAGGAAGAAGACCAAGTCACGCATCAAGTAGAGCATTTCACAGAAGCTATCCAACAACTACAACAATGAATAGAAGACTTAGAGTCTGCGTAGTGCCTAACACTCCACAGGATGTAAGGGATCAAAGAGAAGAAACTGCTTGAATCACAGTTGAGAGAATAAAGGGCCTCACCATGGAATGTAAGAAATTGAGTGATTGCAATGCCCAAATGTATGAGTGACATACTGAGAATCTAGAACTGAAGACACTGGAGTCACAAGTCCAAGAGGTGAAGTATCAAGAAGAAAAAATATAGGAGCACTTGAAGCCCCTGTCATCTATTGAAAGGATGAAGCGATCCCAAGAGCAACGCACTGCCCAACAACAACTCCACACCATTTAGAGAAATTCATGGAAGTGACTTAGAGGCTCCAACCTATACATGATGAGGCTTACCAACTCTTCATAGAGATCAAAGTCTGAGGAGCAGAACTAGAGAAATTCATTACTACAGTTGAGCAGCACCTAGAGGGACCTGTCAACGAAGCAATCATACAAGATTTCGTTGAACAGGAGGCCATGGCACAACAACAAGTTGAAGCAGCTCAAGCCAATCTCGAGGCTTTTGAAACTGAGCTACCCAGATCATAATGACTCGGGATGAGTCACAGGTGAGTGTTGGGAGCCTATTAGCCCTTGACCAAGTTTTGAGGATCCTTGGTTAGGTTTGACCTACTTTTGGTACTTCGAAAGGCTATCAAAGGCGGAGAGCAAGACAAAGCAAAGATCATGGGATCTCAGCCCCTTTTAGGTCCCTTTTTGGGATTCAATATTATGTAATGGGTATGGGATGTCGGCCCATGGGTTTACCCATGCTTAGGCCTATGTTATAATGTATAAATAAGTATCTAGGCAATGTAAGAAGAGGTCAGTATGCTAAGTGCTAGAGTTCGATCTATGTGATCAAAAGTGCTAAGTGTCGAGTGGAGATTTCTTTTGTGCATACTGTATGAGGCTTGCAAAGCTCAGTGCAAGTGAGTGTAAGAGATTGAGAAGAGGCTTAGTGCTATAACCTAGCCTGGGGAAGAAGGATCTAGTGAGGTGCGTAGATATCCTATCCTCTGTGGAGTAGGGTTTTTGTGGCTTTATGCATGTAACTAGTTGAAGAAGATAATAAAGAATATGAAGAGGTTGTGGACATAGCCCTAGCATGGGGGTGAACCACGTACATGTTGTGTTGCTCTAATTTTTGCGATGTATTGATGTGTCTATATGTTAACTTTCTTAGTGCTTCGATATAGATGAATGGTATATAGATATGTTAATTATATGTGCTTAATAGTATGAATGAATACTATATCTAGCCTATGTGGGTGTTCTTAGTGCTTGAATATAATAGATTTGGTTAAATAATGCAATTCTTTGTAATTAGGGTTTAACTGTGTTGTAAACTAAGACAGGATATTGATGAACTATAACTGCTAAGTGCCCTGTTAAGGTGTTATATTCACATATCTGTGTCCCATCTAAGGTTGCAGACATTGGAGTCCTGCAACCACCACTACCTCTACCTTGGGTGAGACTTCACCTGCTTTGCAGGTGTTTCTGAAAGGGCCAGTAGTTAGGGTTTTGTTGTTGTGTTGTTCTAGCATTGAACCCTAGGTATGCCCTTATGCTAACAATAGGTGTTTCCTAAAGGGCCAGTAGTCGGGGTTTTTTTGGTGCATTGTTAAGTGTTTAACCCTGAGTCTGTCCATGTGCCAGCAAATGGTTCCATTGTCGAGACTTGAAACTGTGATTGTTGGGAACTGAAGTAATGAAAAATAAAAGATCTTTGCATAGGTTTGTTTCTAAAGTGCGCAATACTCTACTTGACTTGCAAATATATGTGCCAAGAAAGTATTTTTTTCTGAATAAAAGAGGTAAGATTCTAAAAGAGGCAAGTTTTATGCTTTGGTAAGAGAAAGATAAGTGAAATTTTTTGTTTTGAAAGCATGAAATTAAGTATGTTTAATAGATTATGTCCTAGTCTGAAGGCTAGGGAACAGTTGAAAGAAAGAGTTGATTTGAGTAAATTTAATGGAAATGAAGAAAGATATGTTATTCCTATGCATAGAAAGATTTTTTGGACTGATAAGTGGATGCAGGAACCTAGAAAGAAATTTTGCAGATTGCAGGTCCAACACTATGATCCTAGGGGAAGTGCACAATATAGAAAAGACTGGGGAACATTTAAGAGAAAAAGAGGATTGACTTTGTGTTATAATTGCAGAAGGATAGGAAATATTGTTAAGGAATGCCTTGAGGTAGGACCTATTTGTCTTTATTGTAAGGTTGTTGGTCATAAGGTTGAGGATTGTCCAAGGATTATTTATAAAGTGGAAGGGAGGGGCATAAGACAAGAAAATTGTTGGCCCTTGACCAAGTTTTGAGGAACCTTGGTCAGGTTTGATCTATTTTTGGGACTTCGACAGGCTGTCGAAGGCAGAGCACGAGACGAAGAAGAGATCGTGGGATCTTGGCCCCTTTTAGGGCCCTTTTTTGGATTTGGGATTATGTAATGGGTATGGGATTTTGTCCCATGGGTTTACCCATGCTTAGGCCTATTTTGTAATGTATAAATAAGTAGCTAGGCAATGTAAGAAGAGACCTAGTAGGTCGGTGTGCTAAGTGATAGAGTTTGATCTATGTGATCAAGAGTTGTAAGTTCTTTGTGCATACTGTGTGAGGCTTGCAAGGCTAGTGCACATAACTGTAAGAGACTGCATGAAGGCTTGGTGTTGTACCCTAGCTAGAAGAAGGAGGATCTGGTGGAGTGCACATAGATCTCCTATCTTCTGCGGAGTGGGAATTGGATGCTATGTGCTTGTAAGAAGCTTGACCAAAGATAATAAAGAAGAAAAGAGTGGGTGGACATAGCCCCAGGGTGGGGGTGAACCATGTACATGCTGTGTTGCTATGCTTTGCATGATGTATTGATTTGATTATGTGTTTACTTTCTTAGTGCTTTAATATAGATGAATGATAGATAGATATGTTGATTCTTAGTGCTTAATGATATGGATGGATGTTAGATATGACTTATGTACATATGATTAGTTCTTAAATACCTTATATTTGATTGACTACTGTGATATTCTGTAAATAAGGTTTAACTTCTCTGTAACTAAGAACTGGATATTGATGAATGTTAAATTTTGAGTGCTCTATTAAGTGTTAGAATCACATATCTGTGTCCTAGCTAAGGTTACATACACTGGAGTCCTACAACCACCCCTACCTCTACCTTGGGTGAGAGTTCATCTTCTTCAGAGGTGTTGCCGAAAGGGCTGGTAGTTAGGGTTCTTATGGTGTGCTATTGTAGCATTGAACATTGGGTCTTCCCCTGTGCCAACAAATGGTTCCGTTTTCAGGATCTGAAACTGTGATTGTTGGGAACTGAGGAAGAAGAAGCTTTGTGCAAAGATCTGACCTGAAACTGTGATTGCTGGGAACTGAGGAAGAAGAAAATTTGTGCAAAGATCTGACCTGAAACTGTGATTGCTGGGAACTAAGGAAGAAGAAGCTTTGTGAAAATATCTGACCTGAAACTTTGATTGCTGGGAACTACGGAAGAAGAAGCTTTGTGAAAAAATTCGACCTGAAACTATGATTGCTGGGAACTAAGGAAAAATGAGCTTTGTGCGAAGATCTGAACTGAAAAAGAGAAAATCTTTGTGCATAGAAATATTTCCCTAATACGAAACACTACTTGATGTGTGAAAGCTCTGTGTGTGGATATGTCACTCTAGTGCATAGTATTCTACTCGATCTGTGAAGCTTTGTGCTAAGAAAAAAAGTTTGATCTGAAGAAAAGAGGTAAGATCTGAACGCATTGTGCTCTGATAGAGGTAAGAATAGTGATAAGTTTTAGATCTGGAAGCTTTGTGCTCTGTTGAAGATAAGATTAGTGGAAATTTTTGTTTCTAAAGTATGGATCTAGGTATGTTTGATAATATTTGTCCTAGCTTGAAAACTAGGTCACTAATAGAAGAAATAAGATTTGATATGATTATATTTGATAAGTGTTATTAGATAAATCAATAAATGCGGACATAAACTGATCTCCCTAGATCCACCTAGATATAGAACAAAACAAGACAAAACATGGCACTTTCCCTAGACTATAATCATCGAATTTACTACCAAACAAAAGATGAGATACCTACCTTTAAGTTTCGCTTCCTTATGTCTTTGTTTTTCCTATTTCGCTCTGGTGCTCTTGTGATACTAATCTTGTAGTGAGACACAAACCAACCAAAGTGAAAGAAGTAGAATTATATTCAATGACAACCTATGCATATGATCAAGGAATTATGAAATAAAATAAAGATAATTCTATGGGAAAGAAACATGCCACTGTATTATATTAAATAATAGGAAGAGATATTACAACCGGATGCCTTGATGTCGTAAGGTTCCTTCCAACGATTCCTTTCTTCCCACACACTTATTTCTCCAAGGATTATGAGACCATGGATCTGATAGCTACTCACAATCTATCTTAATAAATCAAAGCTCAAAGCCAATCTAACTAAGCTAACAATCTCAAGCCAAATTGAACTAAATTTCTCCATGAGAGCTCCTCTCCTTTTATAAGCTGAAGAGGATGAGGTGAGGAGGTTAGGATGATCCCACTAAATCATGAAATAAAGTAATATCCAAACCATTCGGATGCCACCTCACCATAGAATCTTCTCCTTCTAGAAGCATCGAGAAAATGCTCATTTTTCCCACATACAGGAGGTCACCGCACCCTAGCTATAGTGTAGCCTACGAAAACTCTACACCCTAGCTATAGAGAAAGGTGTGGAAATCAAACATTTACGCACCCTGCATATATGGAAGCCTGTGAAAATCCTCCAAAATAGGGTTTTTACAAAGGAAAACACAATTTCTTCTCTCAGGAAAAGTTCTTCTCCCTTCTTTCTTCATGAATTCAGGCCACTAACCCCTCTGAAGGCAACATATAGGTTTACATCATTAACGGTCATAGGGATGATGAAAATAATGTGTAGCAGAGAGCCCCCCAAAGTATGAAGTTAGAACAGAGTGATAGCTGATATACTTTGTCGAGTGTGTGTAGGGAACAAAGAACACGTCGGTCGAAAGCTTGCCAAGAAACAAGGAAATACAGTACAATAATATATCATCACTGAGGTAGGAATTCCCAGAATTAGAATACAAATGAATCAAAGAATAAACGTCGACATGTGAAGATCCATGTCAAGTAAGACAGGTCATGGCCACCAAAAATACACTGTGGATCCATGCCAATATGACTCAAATATAAACATAGCCACCAAAAATACACTGTGGATGTATGTGTTAAAGACTCAAATTTGAACATAGCCACGAGACATACAATGTGGATCTATGCAACAATACAAACTGAATATACTCCAACGCAACCTGAATCTATGAGAAAAGATCCAGGGTCTTCATCTCCACCACTCTATAGTACGAATCTAGCCATGTGATTACAGGTGTTGAAGTCGAACATGGTAGAAACCACTTGATTACCTGTCAATGACGAGAACCGTTAAAAAGTGTGAGGGAAATCACCATTAATGTCAATGACTCCCAAGGTACACTAGTACAATCCAACGAATGCAAATTAATGAGCTGAAGTTGAACACTTGGCAGAATCTCCCGATCAGGGGTCAATAATGAAAACCCACTGTCAAAATTGAGGAAACCTACCATTGAGGTGTGAAAGTTCCAAGGTACCAATTAGTTTCTAATTCTAATTCCTAGATAATGAGTTGAAGTCGACAGGAAAAGACTCGTCACAGGAAGGCCTTAATGTATCCCCCATCAATGACATGAAATGGGTAACAAGATTTGAAGTAGATCAGAGTAATATGTGATTCAGGACTGACTCAAGGATGGACGACACAATAGAAGGCTTAAGGACTACATAAATGGCCAATGCAATAGAAGGATTTCTGGGTTGAACTTCTCTTTGAACATATTGATGACACGAATATTTCCTTGGAAACATTAACTCAACAACAGGGATCACAGACCGATTTGTAATATTATAAAGGAGTATGATCAAGAGGCAAGTGGATTTTCCCAACCTAGACACAAATCAAGTGAAAGGGTGTCATGTTCAAAGGTGACTCTTCCATAGAATACAGGTTTAAACATATTTCTTTCCCAACTTTTCCCCCACCATTTCTAGCGAGTACCTATTTATTTTTACACAAGGTTGAGGAGGATAACATATTCTTGTAATGTAAGCTCATCCTTCAGACGATTCCCTCAGAGTATGTTTAACGAAACCTAGGAAGGAGTGGTTTGGTTCCATATGGGCCTTTTGATGTTTGTTTAACAAGTCCAAAGAAAGAAAACTTAGGGGTTTTTCATATTTAGAGAGTTTGAAAAACACTTAAGGAGAACTCTCTCAGTTCCTTTTTCATAAAGTAGTCTGATGAGACCAAAAAAGAGATAAACTATTTCTCAATAAACACACTTTCTAATACTTTAACGAGCGTGAAAAGAACAAGATCGCTCGACAATATTTTCATATTTAGAGAGTCTGAAAAGAGCTTAAAGGGAACTCCAGAGGATTCCTTTTTCGTATAACCTTTACAAGTCTGAAAAAGTGATAAAATTATACTCAGTTACATTCTCCTTGATTTACGAGCATGAGAAAGAACAAAGACTAAGCTCGGTAACTTATTCTCATGTATTTACGAGCATGAGAAAGAACAAAGACTAAGCTTAGGATTATTTTCATTTTTACGCAAGCTTTAAAACAAAACAAAACTATGCTTGGGATAGATTTTATTTTTACACAAGATTAAAAACTAAACTAAACTATGCTTGGACCTGGTTTCATTTTTACACAAGATTGAACCAGAGGAAACTATGTTTGAGGTAGGTGGTTTCATTTTTACACAAGCTTGAACCATAGAAAACTATGTTTGCGACTTCCCAATGCATGGTTGGTACTTATCCCCCATCTTAAGAAGCTAGTGGCTCAACTTCAACATGAAGTCTAGAGGTTGGAAGAATTCCCCCCCAAGCTTTGTTTCGTTCAACTGTAAAAGAAGATGAAATGAAGCTTCAAATACTAGACTTGACTCAAATGGAGAGGGGGAAGTTGTTTCATTTTTTAACGATCTTGACATAGGAGAAGAACTATGCCCGCAAATCCAGGTTCAATCCCTAGACCTTTGTTTCATTTTTTAACGACTCGAACACAGAAACAAGAACTATGCTCATAATCTCTATTTCATTTTTTAACGAGGTTTCCACAGAGATGCGAAAACTATCCTCACAACTTCTTTCATTTTTTAATGAGCTTGAAATCATAAAACCATGCTCAAAGATGGTTTCATTTTTTAACGAGCTTGAAATCAGAAAACCATTCTCAAGACTCTCTTCTTGATCATGGCTTCCAAAAGGGCAGTGCTCTGTAAGGACACCATGTCAAGGAAAAAAACTTAGTCATGGCCTCCAAGAGATCTTCGCTTGATGGAATAAACATACTCTGGAAGTGACACATGTCAAGGGTCGCGATAGGGGTAAAGAGATCAAGCTCTAAAATTTCGATCGAAGAGATCACCATGTCAACTACCGGATCCAAGTCATTGTCATTGGCAGTGGAAGGCATGGGAGACAATGCCACATAATTGACCTATGATAGGGGCGATGTCGTCTACATATATGAACCATGTAGGGAGGTCATTGAGTTCAAGCTAGAACCAACAAATGAAAGTTGATCAATGGTCACAATTATTCCATCGTGTGGGAAATATATCACACGAAAAAGAGTGGAAACGATAGATTTCATGGCATAGACACAGTCTCACCCAAGGAGTAAAGAAAAATCCAAGGGATCTTGGACTACTATGACATCAATAAAGATAGTTTTCCCTCCCAAAGTTACAGGAAATTGAGGAAGGGTCCCTAAAGGTTGACTAGTTCTTCTATTAAAAGATAACATATTCTGTATAACTGGCACAAGCTGAGGACAACCCAAATCTTTCCAAGCAAGAGAGAACAAAATACTAACGGACGCACCTTCATCTATCAATGTATGAGGAACGTCTCGACAATAAACCTGTACTGTAATCTGGAAAGGAATGTGAGAGGGAAGACAAGGTCCAATTAGCACAGCCCAATTAAAACGGATGGTCTCATTACTTGGAGGGGATTCCAGGGGAGAAAGAGGAATACCTCCTAGCATGGTATATTCTATATCAACAAGAAAAATGTGAGAAGTGTCGGGTTTACTCTCTAGAGGGAGAGTAGGATCGCTTGATAACGACGTCAAATTGACCACTTGTGTTTCATTCTCCAACGGGAGAGTGGGATCGACTGAGGATAAGATCATAGCAATCACTTGGGTTTCACTCTCCAATGGGAGAATGGGATCGATGGGTGAAATTGGATGGACCATTTGGCCAACTGGTCCAACTAAGGATGTGACCAAATTAACTACATGATCAACCAAACTGACCGACAAAGGGACCAGATTGATTATTCCATCAACTATAGGTGGGTCGAGAGTAAGCTTGTGATAAGCAGCTAGAAGTTGGGGCTGTGAAATAGTCATGTCTTCCAGTAATTTCGAGGCTTCATCCATACAAGGTAAAAGTTGTGTTAGATGACTCCCTTTGCATAGCATACACAGGAACTTGACTCTACTTTTATTTTTCCCAACTATATCTTGACTAGTTGATGGGAGGTCATCAACATGTTGTTCAAAGGCTAAAAACAGGGGTTGTTGAGGGTGTGTAGACCATGCTTCTATAACCTTGGATAGACCAGGGAAATCCTTAAGAGGATGGATACCATTACAAATCTTGCAAGGGTACTTGGGTTTACAGGTTGTTTGGGTGATCTTGACACCATCAATACTCCCAACATGATTATTAGTAACTGGTTTCTTTCCAACACATCTAGCAGTGATTGGAAGTTTGGACCCTTGCTTATCTTTCTTCTTCTTATTCTTCCTTTTCTTCTTCTTCTTAGCCACCAAGTTACTAGCTTCAGAGCTTTCACTCAATGAAGAAGATGAAATGGAAGGAGACCTTGCCAGGGAAGGAGGTGAAGAATATTTTACCAGTGAATAAGGTGAAGGATCAACATGAGGTTGATTATCTTAGGGGGAAGTGCTTAAAAATGAAGCACTAACTACATTCGAGACTACTTGGGTGGAAAACATCCATACCGGTAATCCAATTGTGAGACCTGGAAGGCTCAAAGTAGCAATGTGAGGAGGACCAATGTTTCCGTAAGAAGGAAAAACAAAAGGTTCCCCTAGAGTAAGGGTTCCTTCATTGGTCATTCCGAGAACTGATGCCACGAAATAAAAATCCAACCTAGATTCTGCTAGAGAGAACAAACAACACACGCTAAAAATCTAGTAAGCAAGCAAACAAAACCTTCTCACAATGAGCACATTAGTTGGTGATGAAATCCAACATCGCAGGAACAATGTAAGAAGGGGATGAGATAAAGTGGGTGGAAAAGGTATGTTGACGACCTGCTTAATGGACTTACTCCTTGGTGCAATCTCCCACACATAAACGTGGATATACCCTCTAAGGATCCTGAGTGAGTTTGGCCAACATCAATTCCAGGTACCATGAAGACTTGCCCCTCCACAGTCACCTCGTGTAAAGAACCTAGAGAGATATGCCACTAAGGTTACCAATTACTACAGTGATGCCTGGGGAGACAGTCGACAATCCGATCCACGTGCAAAGGTAGGGTATCTAGCCTGAAATCAACTTGAAAGGCTTCCACTCACCATTGTGGGTATACCTTCAAGCGACCCCTATAATACGCGCAATCTCTACACCAATAATGTTAAGAACCAAACATCAATATAGCATAGAAAAACCTCAAGAAAAGTACTCAACGCCTTAAAAAGAGATAATATCAGATAATAAGCCTCTTCAAGGGGGAAACCTCCTTTTACCCCACTTAAATGTTCAAGTACAAGATGATTCAAAATGAAAATGTCTCCTTGGTATATATAGGAGACTAGGAGGTTTTAATGGCCTAAAGCCGACATAAATAAAAT
>ML802253.1:33959-45699 GCA_009831015.1 Picea engelmannii
TAGAAGGGCTTCCCAAGACAAAATGTAATAAGTGGATTTCACCGCTCCCTAATGCAAGATTCTATGTTTGTTTGCAGCTTTGGAAAGTTATCTTTCACACCTATTCTAAATCCCTACGACTAATCTAATGTAGGTTTTCTATCAGAAAATATAAAAATGTCTAATCAATTTTTTATAAGTGCTTTATTTTTAAGGTTGTTGCTACTCAAAAGGAAAATGACGTGGACAATATGGTGTTTTGACCGACTCGAAAGCTATGCAAAGAGATGAAGATGCAATCTTTTCATTTCGATGAAATCTATGCTACGAGAAGGAGAAAACATTTATCATTCCCATATGCACAATGTTCCAAAATATTAAAACTCATCAATATCAATATCTTCAATAAATGAGAAAAATAGACTGCACACCATTACACGATTCATAATTTAAGACCAAAAAATGCCAAGAATCATGCAATTTCACTACTTCAAATGCAAGGATGCCCCCAATATAATATAACGCAATAAATGAGTTTTTTTGTTTCATAGATAGCTAAAAGAAATATAAAATCGAAATGAAACAAAGAAACCCAAACAATTTTCTCTTTTAACACAAACTATTCAATAAAAGAAAAATAACTTCTTTCACCAAACAAATCTAAAGAAAAGACAATGCTTTGTAACAGAAAGACACTCGAAGCAAGAGATCAAATCTTTCAAAAGAAAACAAAGAAAAGATGAGGAAAACATGGCTAAAAGAAGTTTCAAAAATGTCAACAAGACTATAAAAAGATCATCATCAAACCCAAAAATTCACCCCAAAAGCAAATCCAAGGTCTGGGTAAGGAAAAACCATCAAAAATAAAAAATTTCACAATTTATGCAGGTTGTAGACTAACACAGTGTGGAAATGATTGATTTCTGCAGGCCACGTATGGGTAGGGTGTGGAGTTTCCTCACTGGTCTAAATAGGTAGGGTGCGGAAATCCTAAGTCGCCGCATTGTCCCTCAAAGCAGGGTGCGAAAATCAAACAAAAATGGAAAAAATTAAAAATTAAGAAGTTTTTCCAGTGAATTTTAACAGTTAGAGAGTCAAGATGGATCTCCCAATGACTCAAAAAATAGAATCCAAGCAATCAAAGAAAGAAATCAAGGAAAACTAGGAAAATAATTTGTTCCCCAGTGGAGTCACCAATTTTGTTATCGGATAAATCGGTAAATGAGAACATAAATTGATCTCCCTAGATCCACCTAGATCTAGAAAAAAACAAGACATAACATGGCGCTTTCCCTAGGATCTAATCATCAAATTTACTACCAAACAAAATATGAGATACATACCTTTAAGTGTCACTTCCTTATGTCTTTGTTGTTCCTGTTTCGCTTCGGTGCTCTTATGATATTGATCTTGCAGTGAGACACAAACCAACCAAAGTGAAAGCAGTAGAAGTATATTGAATGACAAACTATGCATATGATCAAGGAATTATGCAATAAAATAAAGATAATTCTATGCGAAAGAAGCATGCCACTGTATTATATTAAATAATAGGAAGAGAGATTACAACCGAATGCCTTGATGTCATAAGGTTCCTTCCAACGATTCCTTGCTTCCCACACACTTCTTGCTCCTAGGATTTCGAGACCATGGATCTGATAGCTACTCACAATCGGGACAAAGCAAATCTCAAAGCCAATCTAACCAAGATAACAATCTCAAGCCAAATTCAACTAACTTTCTCCATGAGATCTCCTCTCCTTTTATAAGATGAAGAGGATAAGGTGAGGAGGTTAGGATGATCCCACTAAATCATGATTGTGGGTAAGATCCAAACCATTCATATGCCACCTCACCATAGAAGCTTCTCCTTCTAGAAGCATCGAGAAAATGATCATTTTTCCCACGTACAGGAGGTCGCCGCACCCTAGCTATAGTGTAGTTTGCAGAAACTCTGCACCCTAGCTATAGAGCAAGGTGTGGAAATCAGGTATTTCCGCACCCTACATATATAGCAACCTGCGAAAATCCTCCAAAATAGGGTTTTTACAGAGGAAAACACAACTTCTTCTCTCAGGAAAATTTCTTCTCCCTTCTTTCTTCAGGAATTCAGGCCACTGGCCCTTCTAAAGGAAATAGATAGGTTTACATCATTAATGGTCATAGTGATGACAAAAATAATGTGTAACAATAAGAATAATGAAAGATATGTTATACCTATGCATAGATAGAATGTTTGGACTAACAAATGGATGCAGGACCCTAGAAAGAATTTGTTGTAGGTTAGCTACCATGATCAAAGTGAAAAGTACAGGAGAGGTTGGGGATCATTTAAAAGAAAGAGAGGATTAACCCTTTGTTATAGTTGTAGAAGACCCAGACATATGGCTAAGGAATTCCCTGGTAGAATACCTAGTTGCCTTTGTTGCAAAGCTATGGACCATGAAGTATTGGATTTCCCTAGAATGATTGCTAAGGTTGAAAGGATGAATATGAGACAAGAAGACCACAAGAAAGGTCAAGCAACTGAGATTATGACAGAACCCCAGAAAGAGTCAGAGAAAGTATTGCTATAGATGAAAGAAATCCTGAATGAACACAGACATGTCATCTTATCAAAGACCTTCAAAGAAAAAGAGTGCATTGAAACAAGAATAGGAGACTTCGACATTGACTGTGTTCTGGATGAAGAAACACAGGTGAATATTATGACAGAAAGAACTTGGGAAACTTTAGGAAAGCCTGCTATGATTCCTTCATTGGGAGGGATAGGACTATTCAGAGGAAAGTTGATAGATCTATGTGAAAATCTCACCCAGATATCTATGAGTACCAATGGAACTTCGACAGAGGAAGAATTTCAAGTTTTTAAATTTATTGAGAACAATGCTCCATTTTATATGTTACTAGGAAAACCTTGGATTGAAAGAGATCAGGATATAAGGAAAGAAGAAGAAGTCTTAGAGAAGAAGAAGAAAGAGTTGAAAGATTTCATGACTAGGAGGATTGCGCAGTTGATTGAAGAACAAGAGAATAGATCGAAGCTACTTAGAACCGGAGACTTGGATGTTGAAGTTGGAAGGATACACGAGGTACATGAGAGTAGATCATATAACCTAGCTAGAGAAGAAGTCTTACCCTTGGATCTTAGGAAAGAATCTCAATAGAGCGAAGCTACTATGCCAAAAGAAGACAAGAATCAGAATGGAAAAAGGAATACTGAGATGAAGCTCACTAGAAAGAAGGCTAGAAAACTAAGTAATAAGAGATCTAAGATCGAAAAGTTACAGAAGGTTCTAGAGGGAACTTCGTAGAAGGAAAATTTTCAAAATTGGAACTTCGTCGGGATATCAAAACAGTTTCACATGGCACTTCTCCATGGCGAAGCATTATATCCATTGGGAACAATATAATCATTAGAATGAAAAATCGAATGGGTAGAAAGTCATTTATGGTCAGATAGTTCTCCACCAGACCATTGGGACTATGCAATAATGAACAAAACTGAATTAGTTTCCACTGCGACCCTGCCATCGGGAGAACCAGAGTTGGGAGATGATTCAACCCAGCTCCATTGACTAGCTGATGTGATCAAAGCTCACCTTCATTGCGCACAAGAAGAAATAGAGCAAGCCACCCAGGCCTTGAAGCAAGTGCAAGGCGTAATCGTAGAACAACACATAATTGTAGAATAGGATAAGGTTACTTTCCAGGCAAAGTTTGAAGAAGAGAAATCATAAATGCAACAAGAAAAAGAACAATTGCTCATAGAGAAACTTGAAGTGAAAGAAGTAGTCAACAAATCCCTCCACTCTATGACAGTATTAGAACCACATGTAGAATATCAAGTCACACATTAAGTAGAGAAACTCACAGAAGCTATCTAGCAACTACAACAACGAATAATAGACTTAGATCTCCACACCATGCCTGACACCCTGTAGGATGTAAGGGATCAAAGAGAAGAAACTTCCTGGAGCACAGTTGAAAGAATAAAATTCCTTGCCCTGGAATGTAAGAAATTTAGTGATCACAATGCCCAGACGTATGACAGACTCATTGAGAATCTATAATTGAAGGCACTAGAGTCACAACTCTAGGAAGTGAAGTATCAAGCAAAGACAATACAAGCATAGTTGAAGCCCCTGTCAGCTGTGGTAAGAATGAAACGATCTCAGGATCAACACACCGCCCAACAGTAGGTCCACACCATTTAGAGAAAAGTTATGGAAGTAACTTAGAGGCTCCAACCTGTATAGGATGAGTCTTGCCAATTGTTCATAGAGATCGAAGGCCGAGGAGCGAAACTGGAGCAAGTCATCACTGCAGCCAAACAACGCCTAGAGGGACCTGTCAACGAAGCAGTCATCCAAGAGTTCACTGAATAGGAGGTCGTGGGAAAAAAACAATTTGAAGCATCTCGAGCCAAGATTGAGGCCTTTGAAGTAGAGCTAATCAGATTAGAGTGACTCAGGATGAGTCATAGGTGAGTGTTGGGGGCCTGTTGGCCCTTGACCAAGTTTTGAGGATTCTTGGTCAGGTTTGACCTATTTTTGGGACTTCGACAGGCTTTCGAAGGCGGAGCACAAGACAAAGTGAAGATCATGGTATCTCGACCCATTTTAGGTCCCTTTTTGGGATTCACGATTATGTAATGGGTATGGGATGTCGACCCGTCGATTTACCCATGCTTAAGACTATTTTGTAATGTATAAATAAGTATCTAGTCTATGTAATAAGAGACCTAGTATATCGTTGTGCTAAGTGATAGAGTTTGATCTATGTGATCAAGAGTTGAAATTTCTTTGTGCATACTATGTGAGGCTTGCAAGGCTAGTGCAAGTAACTATAAGAGACTGTGTGAAGGCTTGGTGTTGTACCCTAGCTAGAAGAAGGAGGATCTGGCGGAGTGCGTGTAGATATCTTGTTTTCTGTGGAGTGGGACTTGGATGCTATGTGTCTGTAAGAAGCTTGACCAAAGATAACAAAGAAGAGAAGAGTTGGTAGACATAGCCCCAGGGTGGGGGTGAACCGCATACATGTTGTGTTGCTATGATTTGTGTGATGTATTGATGTGCTTATGTGTTTACTTGCTTAGTTCTTTAATATAGATGAATGATAGATAGATCTGTTGATGGTTAGTGCTTAATGATATGGATGGATGTTATATCTGACTTATGTACATATTCTTAGTTCTTAAATACCTTAGATCTGAATGAATACTATGATATTCTGTAATTATGGTTTAACTGCATTGTAACTAAGAAATGGATATTGATGAATGTTAACTATCGAGTGCTCTATTAAGTGTTGGAATCACAAATCTGTGTCCCAACTAAGGTTCCAGACACTGGATTCCTGCAACCACCCCTGCCTCTACCTCGGGTGAGACTTCATCTGCTTCGCAGGTGTTGCCGAAAGGATCTGTAGTTAGGGTTTTGTTGGTGCGTTGTTGTAGCATTGAACCCTAGGTATGCCCTTGTGCCAACAAAAATTATGAAAAAATTTAAGAGACTAAGGGTATGTTAGAAAGTCATAAAGAGAAAAGTTCAGAGTAAGTTCAAACTATGTTATTACAGTTAGAAGAAATGATGGATGTTCATAAAGATGTTAGTTTACCAGAAAGCCTGGAAGAAAAACATCGTATAAGTGCAAGAATAAAAGACATCGACATAGATTGTATAGTCTTGGATGAAGAAACACAAGTGAATATCATGACATAAGAAACTTGGGAAGTTTTGGGAAATCCTATTGTGGTACCTTCTTTAGGAAGGATAGGCTTGTTTAATGGTAATATGATAACTTTATGTCGAAGAGTAACTACTGTACCTATTATTGTTCATGGAACATCGACTGAAGAAGAATTTGAATTCATTAGGTTTGTTGAGGACAACAACCCTTTCCCACTTTTGTTAGGTAAGACTTGGATTGAGAAGGATCAGATTAGAATGAAAGCAAAGGATGAAGCTATAGAAAATAAAAATCAATAACTAAGGGATTTCATAGCTAGGAAAATAAACCAACTAAGAGAATAACAAGAGGATAAGTCGAAGCAACAGACAAAAGTAACAACACAGAAAGAAAAAAAAGAAAAATAATTAGCTATCTAGGTTGAAAGAATGCAAGAAGGCTTGAAGGACCTATATATCCAAGAGAGAAGTGTTCCCACTCAGGAAGTGTTAAGAAAAGAGATATTAACTTCAGAACCTTTAAGGGTACCTCAACAGTGCGAAGCCACTACGCTGGGGGAAGATAAGAATAAAAATGGAAAGAGGATTCCATAAATAGTTAAAGAGACTGAGATAACACGAAATAAGGAAAGGAAGCTCAATAAAAAGAAGGCTAAGTTGGAAAATCTACAAGAATTTAAGACTTTGCAGACCGTAACCTCGCAGGAGGCAGGTTCACAGGGTTTGAACCTCGCTGGAACAACATGTCCGCGTAGATTTGGACTTTGCCCTGGCGAAGTTATATAACCATTGGAGGTGACCTGACCATTAGAATGATGCTCCAAAACAGTTAGGAAACACATTTATGGGTTTATAGACTGCTTTTTGGACGTTGAGACCGTGCCATAATGACTATATTTACATTAATGAAAACATTTAAATCTAGTTTCTGTCCATTGGAATATATGTCACACCGCCCTGCTTATTTAACTCGTCGATCGTGGCATTGAGACCACTTTTTTCTACCCATGATTGACTGAGCTAAGTCAATAATTGTCCAAGTGTCGAATTGTTATGCATGCCATTATCTGAAAGCATACCCCGCCTGTCTATTTGTCTATCTGTTGTCTGTTAAAAGATAGAATGTCCAGCGAACACAACGACTTTGAGAAGTATGTCGAGAAAGTTCTTAGGAAACTCATGGCCGACAAACTTGTATCTGAAGGTATTTAAGCATCGTCGACTAGGGGACTACAATATTCCCCTTCGATCGTATGTCGTTCCACCCGCATCAACCCCGTAATTGAACAAAGAAGCAAGCACCATAGTGATCTAGCTAACGCGAAGTAGATCCTGTCGATCTTGGCTGAGTATATTCTGCCTTTGGCTGATGCTTTTAACCACGATAGTATCCCCCATGATTTCGAGTACTCCATGTTCACTGCATACATTCTAAAAGGAATTCGCATAGTAGGAAGTATGTTGGCCCTTGGTTATGGAAGAAAGCGAAGATTAAGGAATAAGAAAGACAAAGTATGAACTACACGGGAAGCACAAAAACCAAGGAAGGGTCGAAGTGGATAAAGAAGCATAAAAGAAGGAATGAGGTAAAGGAAAATCAAGTTGTTGAAAGAGAAGGTCAAGGAAGACAAAGAAGAAAATAATATGGATCATGGACAACTCAACAAGTAGAAAAATACACCAACATGTGATTTGGAGCACTTTGTGGAAAAGAAGGAAAAACAGGTTGGCTAAGCCCTAAAAACGTGGGTCATGTGGACCTAGGGTTTTGGATCTAGGTTTTTGAAACCTAGACTTTGGTATAAGGTTGTCCAAGAGTCATGTAATGAATAAATAAAGGTCTAGAAGATTTGAGAGGGTTGTTACTACTATTTTTTATGAGAGCGATATTGAGATAGAAGTATTGTGGTTGTAAAGCATTATGTATTCTGGATCTTCAGTTGGGTGCGAAGATCAACCCTACATCTGGGTGCGTAGGGAGGGGAGATAGAGAGAAAGAGAGAGAGAGATATCTGCAACTAAGTGCGCAAATAGAACTATATTTTTTCATCTAATATATCAAGAAACACGGTTATGTGGACGTAGCCCTAAGGAGAGGGTGAACCACGTAAATCTTGTTGTTCTTTGTGGTTGATGTGTGTCATTTTCTATCTGTTATATTATTAATGCATGGATGTTTTCCCTATTGAAGATAAAAGTTATAAGCTAACTTCGCGAAGCTAAGTAGGAGGTTTTTAAGGAATCTCTAGGTTACATTGCGTTGTTGTTCTAGATTCACTTGCATTTCCTCTAGTTGTAGACACCTATTTCCTGCAACCCCCCTATTGCTACATCGGGTGATACTTCATCTGCTTCACAAGTGTTACCAAAAGGGCCAGTATTTAGGGTTTGTTGGTGCACTATTAGAGTTAAACCCTGGGTCTTCCCTTGTGCCAACAAATGGTTCCGTTGCTGGGACCAGGATTTTCTTGAGGGAATTTCATGGTGGTTTCCATCGAAGACGTAGATTCATAAGTGGATAGAAAAACAAGAAAGGGACTTCACCGAAGCTTAGAAAAAGAACCCTAGCATTAGTACAAAAGACTGGTTGGGAAGGTACATCTTTACTGATGTGCATGAGATTTTCTTTGGAGGAGTTCAGAAGGATTTGTATGAGTGGTTATCTAGATTAGCAAACACCTAGTTTGAGATCAGATCTAGACCACCTATGGTTTGGACAATGACGTTGATCAAGAAATTCAAGAGATTCAATAACGTTGTGTCAAGAGAAGTATATTTCTGGTTTGATAGCACTATTGGAGGGTACATTACCGAGTTTTCTATTGATAGAGTAGATTCATATAGTCAAGTAGAGAGGTATTTCTTTAAGGGACCCAGAGGGAAGTTTATACAATTTTTGAAGCTAAAGATTAAGATGTTATAGCATGAGAAGAATATCCTGAGGATACAGTAATCAGTTGGATTTTAAAGATAATGTTCAATAATTCATACAATGATAGTGACGCGGAGGTTGGACACACGTGCAGTGGGAGACCATTCAAAAAGGTTCCTCTCACAGACCTATTTAAGCAAAGTTACGAGCCATTGAATCAAGATGAAAATTTCTACAGTGAAGAGAAGGCAGGGAGGTTAGACGAAGAGTATTCATAGTTCGCAATAAAAACATAAGTAGAGACTGAGGAACTTTTTTGAGAAGAACTAGAAACTTTAGGGACTACGCCTATTGTCAAAGTAAGTATTGTTACTCCTCCTATTGTTTTAGTAGCATTAAGTAATCAGAGTAACCAGAGTAGTCAAATAAATCAGAGTACTGTTACAAGCAATTTAGTACACACTTAGTCAAGAAACCAAGGAATATCTATGGAAGATGAAATGAGGTTACCCATATTCATAGGATATGGATCTGAAGATCCCGACCAACATTCATTCTTATGTAAAGTTGTATGGAGCATCACAAAATCCATCGACAAAGATGTCAACAGAGATATGTTTAGTACTACCTTGAGGGATCATGCACTGAGCCGGTACATGAATTTTTCTTCAGGATCTGCACAACCTAAGCCATTGAATGACATCAAGATTGCATTGAGTGTAGAGTTCAAGAAACCTAATTCGAAGTCACAGTGCATAACAGAGTTGAAATAAATCAAGAAGAAGGTGACTGAACTTGTTTGGGAATTTGACTAGAGGTTTAATACCTTAACAAGCCATTTAGGTTTTCATATTCCAAATGAGCAACATGAAGAATGGTTCATCGCTTCCCTCCTACCACATATTAGGGTTCCTATGATGAAACAGAAGGTCACCTCGTAGGCTGAAGCATTGGATATTTCCATGAAACTAGAAGCATCCCCTATAGGAGAAACCAGCCTAGGTATGAGTTAGGTTTTGAATCAGATAACTAGTTTATCTTTACAGGTCGAAGACATGAAGAAATATAAAGGAAAGGAGAAAAGAGAATATATCTGGTGTATCATATGTAAATCATAGGGCCATGACAAAGAACATTGTCCCTTATTTAATGAATACTTGGCCTCTGGAGCTCCTAACCCTTTGAATCAAGCTATTGTACCCTGGTGGGAGGTATGCAGAACTAGACATCGCCCTGGTGAATGTTATTATATGAAGAAATATATCCATAACCCCTCCAATATTTATTGTACATTTTGCAAATTTGTGGGGAATGATGAGAAGGATTGTAGGGCTTACAACCTCATGCACAAAAGATCAAGGGATACATATAGAATTCAAGGAGAATTATAGCAAGAAGGAAATGTTGTGCAATTCAACCCTTGTGGTGGATTCAGAGGAAGAGAATGAGGAGGAGGCATGGGTCGAGGTCCAGGTCATATTATTTTCTATAACTACACCCAACCAACTCATTTGGTGAGGGATTTTCATAACCCTTGTACTACTTTCAACTACTGTAACTTGTTTGATCATGTTACCAAAGAATGTCCAATGTTATTAGCTAAACTTCAGGAGAGGCGAGGAGGAAGCAAACAAGTCCAATTAATATTAGTATAACCTCGCAGTGAGGACCCCAAATTCATTGTTATTACTAGAGGAGGCGTTCTTACAAAAGAAGATTGGGTGACTCCAGGAAAGAGTACAAAGGGATTAGGGATCAGAAGAGCTGCAAAAAAGGCACAGTTGTTTGATCCAAGGAGAGAAAAACGTACTTATGAGGAAGCAAGAAGAGAATTTGTAGGAGAACAAGATTCCTCATCTAAGGCACAACCTGAAGTAAAGGAATGTGAAATTCCTAAGACATTTGATCAGTCTTCCATAGCTAGATAAGGAAAAGAGGTAAGCAAGCTCATGGACTTCCTATATACTTGTATCAGTTTGACTAAATATGAGAAAGATGTGCAGGAACTACAACACCTGGTAAGACAATATGAAATTAGAAGAATAGATCCTCTACTAAGTAGAGATGTGAATCAAGTATCTAGGAAAAGGAGGACAAATAAGGAAATTCACATTAGTGCTCAAATTGGAGACTACGATGCGGATTATGTGGTCCTCGAATTGGGATAAAAAATAAATGTTATGATGAAGCCGACTTGGGCACTGATGGGAAAACCAAGATTGATTTACTCTCCTATCAGGATCAGAATGGCTAATCAGCAGGCGGTGATCCACTTTGGAATACTAAAGCATGTCCATGTAGACATAGACGGGGTAAGGACATTTGCAGACTTCAAACTGATTTGATATTTTTGATGATAGATGTCTCTATCCTGCACTGTTAGGAATTGATTGGGATTTCAACAATTCAACTATTGTTGACCTAAATAAGAGAATAATGACATTCGAAGGTAATGGCCTTGAGGTCATTGCACCTCTAGACCCGGATGAAGGTCGTAGATACATAGAACCCATAAGATAAGAAGACCACACTTACGAGATAGAGAAAATCTATAAAATGACAGCAAGACAAAAGGATTACATTAATACTACAACAAATGGAAATCTAAGTTGGCAAAGTGAAAGTGCATGCTCATCAGACTTAGAAGAAGCATTGGAAAATTGGAAAAACATAATGTATGAAGTCTCTACACGGAGGTATGCCAGATTGACCAAGGAAGTTCATTGGATTGGCATAGAAGTAAGTAATATTCCTACATTTGATGGTCTAAATCATTTAGAGACATTTCTAGCTGAATTTGAGAGAATTGTACCAGTACAACAGAGGATGTTGGCACTAGATGAAGCATTGAAAGAAATACCAGCTAGGTAGTGGGGAACACATAAAAAGAACATCACAGAGTGGGTTCAATGTCACACCTTATTGACAATTCACTTTGTTTGCACCCAATTCGTCACTGTGTGAGCAAATTATGAGTGCTTACATGCCCAGATGGGCTCTGCTAGGCATGACAGCTATAAGGTAAAAGGTTAGAAGGAAAAACAACTAAGTTATAAACAGAAATCAAACTAAAACTAATTAAAACTATGAGCATGTGAGAAAATGAAAAACAAATGTAAATGGACCAATATCACCAATGTATTAGCTGATCTGATTGATGAAATCCAAAGATACACAATGGAGAAAGAGGACTTGGGTC
>ML802253.1:45891-71771 GCA_009831015.1 Picea engelmannii
AAGAATTCCTTGAGAAAATGGTGGTCATTCATGGCTTTTTATAGCCAAGCATTGGGTTATTATGTGGCCTCTTTTGAATGTGAAAAGGGGCTCTTTAGGGCAAAATTAGGTCTTTGACCAGCCCACCATGAGGATTGAGCTCGGATTTGGTGTCAAATCGACTTGGGAGATGATCCATTAGTGGTTGGAAGGCCAACCAATTTATATAAATGCGCCGTTTAGCAGGCGCACGGGTTTTTCGCCCAACAGCCGCACCTCGTGCGCGCATGCGCGCCTTGTATGATGCTGTTACGCGCGCACGCACGCGCGCCCATGTTCTGTAAAGCGCCTTTGAATTTTTCATCATTTGTATAGTTTTTTGACCCTTTTGCAATGCTGAGGAATTAATCCTGTGCCATGAATGACTCCAGTCCTGTGTTGACGATGTGGAGTTCTTTTCGCCCTGTGCGGACGAAATTTCAGTGATAACAGATGCCCCCTGATGGATGAGGTTAGGAGCAAAAAGTATAGCCGAAATCCATCAATGTTTCTTTATGGAGAATGGTGTTGTAAGGGAGAGCCAGAATGAGACTGTGTAGAGCAATCCGTTGGAGAAGAAAGGAACCTGTAGTTCTCGACTTTCTACAAGGTGTGTATCAATATACAAGTGTGTACAAACGAGGCGGGCATGCCCCATGCTCGTGTGATGTAACTATGAAGAAAAAAAATGTCGAAAGTGTTGGTGTAGACAACTGCAGCGCCCTCGGGGGCAGAATGATAAAGGCAGAAGACAATTCTGCAAAGGAACATACTCTGAACCAGTGGTAATAGTCGTGGAAGTAAACAGCGACGGTGATGGGGGCATTGGTGGCCCGACCAAGTTCAGAGGTCTTCGGCAACTGATATTAAAAACCGCAATAGTCGCAAAAGTAAGACCCACCGCAACATGAGAAAGTGTTGGCGTCGAATGTTATGGGGGTCAACGACATCAGGGAGCAATGGTGTTTCCCCCTGTGTCATCCAAGATCTCTCATTTAAATGAAAAATGAGAATCAAGATACTGCCGCCTTTTTGGAAAAGTGTGTTGATGTCGACAAAAAGGAGGATGTGACTCCCAGAAGCAAAGGGCTTCGTGGAATCTATTATGGTGAGGATGTGGCAGAGGTACATGGATGAAGTCAGGAAGTGGGAAGACTCCAGACTACCCTTGGTTGGAGGGTGCATGATAGAAGGCGTGGCCACAATCGTGTGACGAGATCGAGTGTCAGGGGGACGACAAGATCAGGGATAAGTTGTGCCAGAGGCGGGACAAGGTGAACAAATTCAGAGGATAAAGGTAAGTGACCTGGGTAGTGCTCTGAAGATATAGACGATGCCGGTGGGGGTAAATGGGAAGTAATGCTCCAACCAAGGGTGACATGGGTTGCGTGTGGCCAGAAAGGAAAGTAGGTCACCAACGGTGACGACAAAAGAAAAGGCTGGTAATAAAAGGTGTTTGTACAAGAAATAATGAATAAATGTGGGAAAGATGTACAAAATACAGAAAAAGGTGCCCCAGTGTGGAATGAGTGCCCCAGGGAGAGCAGAAATTTCTGGGAAAACTGGTGAAGGGTGGGGGCCCCATTGGCGAGTTTCTGTATGAGGTAGATGAGATGAAGATAGGTTCGTAGATGGGCCAATTGATAATGGATGAAAATGGAGGGTTCATGATCCTGCGGATGTGCAGGTAAAAAAGAACTGAAGCAGAAAGCGATGATCTGGGAGTTCATGTGGGAAAGCCAATAAAATGAGAAGAAGGAGTATGTGGTTGAGCTTCAGCATGATAACAGACTAATGGGACTCCCATCCCTAAAGGGAAAGAACAGCATGAGTGTCATAAGTGAAAAAAGGTGCTATGAATGGGACAACTCATGTGGGTGAGAATGCTACCGGATTATAGTACCGAAGATGCAACTGGAGGTGTGAGTACTGCAGAGCCCGAAAAGGGTGTCCTAAAGGCCAATATCAGAGGGAATGACTGGAAATGAAGTACAGCGGGAGAGACTACATGTCAGTGCTGAGTATATACCTGAAGGAAATGATGTGAAGCGATGATGACCAAGTACCTGCACATAGAACAACCAAATACCCAAAGTGAATAATATCTGAAGAGAATACCAAATATGAGCATATATTAGATAAATGTGACAATGTGCGTGTGTAACTGGGCATGATATGAGAAAAAGGTGCGTCGGGGGCTCAGGATGAAAGGCGACCCAGGGACAGCCATGATGTAGGGGGCGGGACGCTGATCCTGTGGCTGAAGACGGTTCGCAAAATGGACGTCGTGGGCTCCTGGAATAGTGAGTGGAAGTTTGGCAAAAACCCTATATATAGCTGTAGGGCCCACATTGCCACCTCATTTGTACCTACTGCTTTAGTGAGTTCCAGAGCAGATCGAGAGGAGATTGAGCGATTGCGAGAGAACGAGGCATCCGTTTCCCGGCGTGCGAGTTTCAGGTTAGTGGTCTGAACATCCTGCATAGCTATAGGTTTCAAAATTTTGGGCAGGGTAGGTACGGGGGGTCGTACGGGAGGTTTAGGGGGGTTTTTGCTAGGGGTGGGCCCCAATGCGCGGGCGATTAAGAGGAAGGCACGTGTGCACGAGCGCCTGTGATCTGAATAAATGCGCCTAAACGCGCGTGAGTGGGGTAGCTAGGCGTGCATGAGTGCGCGGCTGTGGGGTAGACAGGCGCGCATTAGTGCGCGGCTGTGGGTGTGACAGGCGAGCATCAGTGCACGCCTGTGGGTGTGACATACGCGCACTGATGCACGCTTGTGGGGTGGACAGGTGCACATGAGTGTGCATCTGTCGGTGTGAAAGGCGCGCATAAGTGCACACCTGTGGGTAGTAAAACCGCACCTTGGAGGCAAGGTTTCAGGGTAAAAAATTAGCTGATTTGATGTATTGGGTGATTTCCTAAGCTAATATAGGACTCTGGGTTGTGTGCAGGTTGCGAGTAGTGACCATGGATGTGCAGTGGCGCGAGAGAGACTGGTCACAGCTACGAGAGACGGTGACTAATGAACCGCCGACAGATTGAGCAGCAGTTCGAGCAACGTTAGCAACCAGTGGGTTGCTAAAGTTTTTTGATTGCTCTTTGGTACGGGCGCAGGATTATTTGCTCTGTTTTCTTATTGAGATGTGGACTCCAGACCGACACTGCTTCCTTGTGCGAGGAGAGCAGATCGCCTTCACTGCGGTGGAGGATGTCTACTTTTTGACTGGGCTCCCCTTTCAGGGAACACCGTTGCCGGCAATGCCTGTGTTGCCGAGGGACACTGATCTTCGTGAGGTCGCCGAGCGATACTGCTCAGGAGAGCGGTATATGACTGGGTCCTCAGTGAGCATTAGTAGGATAGATGTTATGCTTCATCGTTGCGTAGCAGCGATGATAGTGCGAGTGTACGGATCACGAGCGCCCCACCGGATTAGTGATGCTGAGTTGATGCTGATGGAAAGGGTAGTGGTGGGCTGCGAGCGGTTTGCCTGGGGGCTGACCCTACATGCGCAGATGATTGCACAGTTGGACCACTGTCAGTCCACAGGCAGGGGGGAGTTCACTTTTGGCTCCATCCTGGTGGCCTTCTTCTTGGAGAGGGTGTCGATGCTGCGCCCGAGGGTGCTACTGGATGCACCAGGGGTACGAGAGCTTCTCTTGATGCGGTGGTCTCAGATTTTGATTTTCCACGGTGGTGGTGAAGGCGGGCACTACTTCACTGTGGAGGCAGCGCAGATATGGCGGCAGATGTCGCAGGTCATTCTGTAGTTCCCCTATGCTGGGGTGGATTTCCGGGGGGACCCGGATATGGTGTTGCCTCCTGGGGAGGTGTTCGACCACAGAGGTATGTGGTGTTTTTGTGTTTAGTGATTTATGTTATGCTGTTGATATACTAGTGCATATGTTTGATGTATAGACACTGATATCATTGTTTGTTGGTTGTTTGGTGCATGTGTAGATTTGGCACCTCGTGGGCGTGAGGTGGAGTTGTATCGACTGCGGGTGCCGTGAGAGGGGAGACCTCCATGTGGAGAGAGGCGTCCATGGGACGAGGTTGCTGGGCGACCAGCAGGGGCCGAGAGACCGGCGCAGAGGCGCCACTTTGATGACCCTGGTGCGGGGCCATCACATGCTCCACCGACGGCAGCCGAAGTAGATATAGATGACTTATGCCGTCGTTTTGAGGCAGTGTTGCAGGATGTGGCTGAGGGCATGTGGACCCGCATCCAGGATGAGGGATTCCTGGAGCAGTGTATAGGGTTACCGACACCATGGCGGGGCCTAGTACGGTGAGCAGTTGTGGCGGCTGCGATGACGAGTGGACGTCTGCCTCCAGGGCAGGAGGGTCCTGCAGGTGCTCCACCACCACCGGCTGGAGCAGGTGGGGGAGGGCCACCACCTCCTCCTGAGGGAGGGGCAACAGGGGGTGCGTTAGAGGCACCCTGATGTATTTTGTATTGTGTATACCATTTTTGATTAGGCTGGTGAGCCGATTTTTGTACCATGATGTGGCACGAGCCTGCGGTCCGATGTATTTTTTGTATGTAAACATTCGGGTGGCCTGAGGGGCCCACGTATATATATATGAGTATACATGTTTATGGAGATCCAAATGTGTTTGACATGTGTTTTTGGTTGATGTTTATGATGATATCTATTCTATATGTTGTGACAGGATGTATGATATGTTTATGTGTGTGTAGCTTGATGTGATATATGCCAATCTAACACCATGTTAGTTATTTCATCGGTTATTTGATTCAATTCTCTTGGAATATGTGTAAATGTAATGGAATCAAACTGTTGAGTCAATAATCTAACCTGCAGGTACTTGTGAAAGAGGCATGCATCGCGTACACGGTACACATTGTTGAGTTGAAGAACGACTAGCTGGGAGTCGAGAAGAACGCTAAGGTGATGAATATGATGATGCTGGGCGTCGGTCAGGAGGCCAATGACAACAGTGTATTCGGCTTGGTTATTGGTTGCGGGTCCTAAACATATGCCGCTAGAATGTAGCATTTCATGTGAAGGGGTGTAGAGAGCCCAAGCAGCTGAAGTGAGATTTTGTGTCCAACGGCTGGCGCTGTCGGCGTACCCAATGTGGTAAGCTGGTGGAGGAGTCATCTGTCAATAGCACAAAGGATAGTTTATATGAGGGAGAAAAAAGATTAAAAACGCTAAAAAAAGAAAAATAACCTAAAGTAGCGTGACTACGTTTAAGCATAAAATTTCTTGAGGTATAACCCATTGACGGGTTCTTTGAGCATGAGGCCTTCGGGGGAGGCCAGGATGTACGTGCCTTTGGTGAGGCAATGTTGGATGATGTAAGGGCCATGCCACAGTGATTCGAATTTGTCGTGGCCAAAGGTATCATGGGCGATATCATAGGCTAGGACAAGGTCGCCTTCGCGAAATGATCGAAGGTTGACATGGCGATCAAAGGTAGCCTTGGATCGTTTTTTAGCTGCCTCGTTGTTCTGTAATGAGGATCGACGATCCTCATCCAGCGACTCCAAGTGCAGCAAGCGCTGCTCCATTGGGGCAGTGTCAGGTAAAAGCTCAATTGCGGTGCGAAGGGTGGGAATTTCACACTCAATGGGAAGAGTTGCCTCGACCCCATGGACTAAATGGAAGGGCATGAAACCCGTGGCGGTCTTCACTGCCGTTTGATAATCCCATAGCACGAAAAATAACATATGATGCCAATTGGTTTTATGTTTATTCACCATGCGCTGTAACATGGTCTTGAGGACTTTGTTCACCGCCTCGACCTGTCTGTTTGACTGAGGATAGTATGGTGAGGCAAACTCGTGAGAGAAGCCTAACCGAGAAGAGAGTTCGATGAAGATCTCATTCTCAAAATGTTTCCCATGATCGGAAATGAGTTGGAGTGGTACTCCGAACCAGGATATTACGTGGTTGAAGAAAAAGCGTGTTGCAGTGTCAGCGGTGTTGTTGAAGGTGGGCATGGCTTCGGCCCATTTGGTGAAGTAATCGACAGCGACAACAATGTATTTGTGACCATTGCTGGAGGGGGGATTACAAGTCATAAAGTCAATGCCCCATTTACAAAAGGGGCCTACAGTAATGACAGGGTGAAGAAGAGTGGGGGGAGCGCGGGCTTTGTTGGCATAGAGCTGACATTGCTCACAACGTCTCACGGCATGAATGCAATCATGAAACAGGGTAGGCCAAAAGTAACCAGCCCAGATAATATTTTGAGCCGTGGCGATGCCCGAAAGATGGCCCCCACAAGCGTCGCTGTGACAGTCATTTAAGACTCTGTCGGCCTCGTCAATAGTCAGGCAACGACGCAGAATGGTGTCGACGCCCCACCGATATAGGATGTCTCCAATGAGGAGATAGCGGGGGGCCTGATGGCGAATGTGCCGACGATCATCTCGTGATAGGTGGTTACCGAACTTTTGAGCTCGTAGGTAGACGAGGAGGTCGCCATACCAAGGATCATCAGAAGCGATGTAAAAGAGATGTTCGTCGGGAAAGTCCGTATTGACGGGTGCACTGGGTGTGTCGGAGGGAAGGGCCATGACAAGTTTGGCAAGAACGAGGGCCTTCTTACTCTTTGGTGTCGAGAACTTGAGATCGTATTCTTGAAGGATAATGATCCATCGAGTGAATTTTCCATTAACTTGGTGACGGCTAAGCAAATATTGCATAGGGTTGGAATCTGCGACGACCTTGGTGGTGCGAAGCAAAATGTAATGGCGCAGTTTTTGGATGGCGAGGACAACTGCGAGAGAAAGTTTATCTTCATGTTTGTACTTTAGGGGAGGTCCTGAGAGGTTCTTACTGACGTAGTAAATGATGTGTTCACGATTGTCATCTCCGAGCTGGACGAGGACGCCGGCTACTGATACAGCTGATGCTGATACGTAGAGGATGTAGTTGCGATTGTAGTCAGGTGCACTAATCAGAGGTGCGTTGGAAAGTGCTGCTTTAAGATCGTCAAATGACTGTTGGGCATAGTCATCCCAATGAAAAGGGATGTCGTGACACAGTAAGTGAAGGAAACCATGTGCGCGTATGGCGTAATCAGGAACAAAGCGCCTGAGAAAGTTGGCTTTGCCCTGTAGACTCTGTAGTTGTTGCAAATTCCGAGGAGGTGGAATTTCGGTGATGGCTTGGACTTTGAGGGGGTCCACAGTGATACCTCTTTGTGAAATGATAAAACCAAGGAGGCGCCCTATGGTGATGCAAAACACACATTTGAGAGGGTTCAAGCGGATGTTGTATTGACGACACCGTTGAAAGATGATTCGTAAATCATCAAGATGTTGGGTGCGCTTCTTGGATCGAGCAGTGAGGTCGTCCAAGTAGGCGAGGATGATTATAGCCAGATCATGAAAGATGTATGTCATGGCCCGTTGGAAAGTTGCGCCGGCGTTTTTGAGGCCTAAGGGCATGACACGATATGCGAATGTACCCCAAGGGGTAATGAATGCAGTTTTGTATTGATCGGCTGGGTGAATTTGAATTTGGTTATAGCCAGAGAATCCGTCCATGAAGGAGAGAGCCTCATGGCCAGCGCAATCGTCGATAATCTGATCGATGAAAGGTGTTGGGAATTTGTCCTTGGGACATGCATTGTTGAGATCACGAAAGTCGGTGCAAACATGGATAGATCCCTGTTTTTTGTCGATGGGTACAGGGTTGGAAACCCATGACGTATAAGCGATGGGGTAAATGAATCCGGCCGTACGCAATTTGTCAATTTCGGCTTTGATAGCTGCGGCCTTGGATGGGTGTAGCGGTCTTTGTTTCTGGCGGACTGGTGTGATGTTGGGCCAGGTGTCGATGCGATGCTCAACAATAGAGGGGTCAAGGCCAGGCATCTCCATGTATGACCAGGCGAAGATATCCCTAAATTCCTGGAAGAGGGCTGTGTAGGCAGTGATTTCCGGAGGAGTGCAAGCAGCTCCAATGATGATTTCTTTGACGATGCCTGGTTTAATAGAAATGTCGATTTTGATGGTGGGGGAAATGTTAGCCAAGTTTCCTTCTTCAAAAGCGTCAGGTGCAGGAATGGGATTGTTGAACCAATTGATAGTCCCTGATGGGAGAAAATATTTGGTTTCGACGGTGTAAATGGGATTGTGACTAGGAGGCATGAGGGCTTCCTATGGAAGGAAGAGTGCACGATGATGTAGTGCGTCCCCGGGAGAGTCCGGGCGTTGTATCTCTTCCAGTATTTCTTCGTCGCATTGGAAACAACGGGAATATAACGGATCATGAGGAGTGATCTCAGTGACAGTGTGGTTGCCCCCTGCTATAGAGACGGAGGATGAAATGTTAGGAGAGGGTGAGGGTTCACTCGACATAAACCATATATTGAGGTACTGAGGGGTACCCGTGGTGGTGGGATGGAGAGTCTCTGCAGGGGGATGGACGGGAGAGTTGGGTGGGTTACGGGGTAAATCCTCAGATATGTTATCTAAGAACCATGGAGGCATAGGGAGTGCCTCAGGCTCGGGAGAGATGATTTGAAGCTCTTCCAATGGTGAAGATATGTCGATGATTGCCTCTGCGGGTTGGTGAAGCAGGGCTAACTAATGTCGCCGATATTCGATGATCATCGGACATTGGTATGTATAATGGGCCAAGGAATCGCAAAGAGAGCATGGGCATCGCATGCGTTCATTGACTGAAGTAGTGACATAGCGAATGTTAGTGATAGGTGTTGTGGATGACGTCGCCGGGCGTGGGTTTTTCTGAAAGTCTCGGATTACGATAGCTAATGCCTGCCAAAAATGAGGCAGTGCTAGACAATGATGGGTGTAATGACCATACTCAGAACAGATGGCACACGCGAATTTGGTCTTCAACCCTTTACTACTGGAAGGTTGAGTGGTAGCAGTAGTTATGGGTGGTGTGGGGGTTGAATTGGGGGGAATCAAATTCTGTAACTCTGGTAGTGATGGGCAGTTGTTGGTTTGGTGACCCTCTTTGTCACACAATGCGCAAGGTGGTGGGATGTGTGGAAGAAGTGGGGCTGTGGGCTCCTTCTTCGCTTTCTTGCCCCCGACTGTAGCAGGGGGAGTAGGGAGTATGGGAGTAGTGGGGGCATTGGGAGTAAGAACGAGAATCGTCATGGGGAGTCCAACCTGTGGGCGAGGGACCATCTCAGGTGGATGTAAGTACTACACTGGGATTGCTAACACCATATTAGGTAGTGTGAGCATTGCGGCTACCTGGAAAGCTTCGATACCGGGTGGAGGGTAAAAGAAGGGAATTTGAGTGAGGGGTTAGGGAACTGTTTCCCAAATAGGACTAGGCCCTTGAGGGGATGTGGATGCTTGGACTGTTGGTGTCGACGGATGCGCAGGAGGCTCCTGTGGGAGTGGTGCTGCGACTGTTGAGACGTCAGGAATGACTAAAGCCTCCTGAGGAGGATTAACATCCTCCTGGATAGTTTCTTTAGTGGAAACAACCAATGCTTGGCTAGGGGGAAGGAGTGGTGGTGCTCCATGGTACGTCCCTAACAAGGATGGATATTTGAAAATACCAGGACCCATCTCAATGAGTGGATATACGTCTTTGTTTGAATGGATGAGAGGAAGGATGTTATCGAGATTGGCAAATGGGTTAGGTTCGTAATGTGTGACTTGGTCGATGGTCACTATCTTCCCGTTGTGGGGGAACATAATTGTCCGAAAGACGGATGATGCTACTGCCTTCATAGCATACATGTAGGTACGGCCAAACAAGATATTGTAATCAAGTGGAGCATCGATAACTTCAATGTCAATAAGAATGGTTTTTCCCCCGAGTTCTACGGGGACATTTTGGAAGATCCCTTCGGGAGATGATGGTCATCCGTCATAGGCTCGCAATGTGATGGCGGAGGGTAAGAGTTCTGGGGAACCAAGTTTCTGCCATATTGTTTTGGACATGATGCATGTGGATGCCCCTTCGTCGATGATGCACCGATGGATGGTGATGTTCCGTATCTTGACGGGTATTTGAATAGCCACTGCGGCAGGCAGGTGCGGTTCACAACTATCAAGGTCAAATGTGATGAGTCGAGTATCGACGGGGTCGATGGCACCCATGGCGGAAAGTAGTGATTTCCGCTGAGTAGGACAAGTTTGGAGGACTTCCAAAACTGACATGGCAGTTGGGGATTGTGCTAAGTCATCTACCAAGCTGTAGTTGTGAGCGGCCCTAGCCTGTGGGTTGTGAACATTCCTGCGCAAAGGGATGCGAGGGATGCACAATGGTGGTTCGGAAGAAGGGAAAGGGATCACCAACGAAGGTCCCGTTGGTGTAGGGTTTGTTTCTGAAGATGTAGGAGTAGACTCAGCTGTTGTAGGATACTGACGATTGCGTGTTTGCAGAAGGATTTCGTCCTCACTGGTGAGAAGAATTGTTCATTCCACCGGATTGTTGGGATTATGGTATTGGCCCACCTGAGGTGGGAGATGCTGCGTATCCTGCTGGGTGTTTATGACACCTTGATGTGGGATAGGATTTTGCAGCACGACGGGAGGGGGTTGCTGCGCATATTGTTGTTGTGCCTGCTGAGGGGAAGGTTGCGCAGGAGAAGGGGGAATACTCCCGGAGTCTTTCAACCTCTTGAAATCAGCGATCTGTGGGCAATGGTGAGTGTAATGACCATATACGCCACAAAGAGCACAAGGGTGGATGGTTTTAATAGTGTTCCTCCCTTGGCGTTTGTTGTTATTGCCCCCCTGGGGGTTTTGGTTCCCTTGGTTCGGGTTGCCCCCAGTGGGTGGGTGCTGTGGGGGTTGATTCCCGCCTTGACCAGGATTGCTGTTGTTGTTCCTGTTCCTTCATTTCCTCCTGTTGTTGTTCGAAGGGTTAGTTGGGTTGGCTGTATTTAATTGTTCAAAATTCTGGTATTGTTGAGCAACAGATGGTTGAACAAAGTTTACCCCCGCATGAGGGTGTGGGGGAGCCATGGGTTGTGGAGGACCCAGAAAGGGAAAGTATAGATTTTGTGGTGGTGCGGCTCCATAAGGTACATAGGAAGGCGTGGCGCTTTCACTAGTACTATAAGGTGATGTGGAGGGGGGACCACTTGTATTTGGAAGAGGTGGATGTATGGGAGGTGCCTGTGGCGGTCCACTAATGGGTGGAGGTGTAGCAACATGGTATGGCTGTTGGTAAGGGGGATAATAAGAAGTGCCCCCATAGGCTGGTGGGTATTGAGGGGTCCCATACATCGGTGGTGGTTGGGGTTGTGGACTATGATGCATGGTAGCACCAATTAGTCTGTCTGCTGAGTGAGACATCCCCGGTTTGTCCTGGCCAAATGGCACAAGTTTTGGAAGATTAGGAAGAACTGTGTACAAGTATCCTGACTGTGCGTAAATGAGGTCGTATTGTTGACCTTTGTTGATGGCTTCCTCTTCAGATTGAGGGAAGGTGTAAGCTACATCCTTCCCGAGGAGAGCGACAAGTGATCTAAGAAACCAGTGAAGGCATTGTTGTTTGGTGGTTTCTGCTTTGCACAAACTATGTCGCCTACGCCACTCATGAATGTGGTCAGCAATGTGGGTGGCTGAGGACTGTTTGAAATTGGACAGTAGTTCTAGACCATTGTCATGTCGGATGGGTAGTTGGAAGAAAGTTAAGAAGGCTTTGGCCAAGGATTCAAAGGTCGAGTGGGACCCCAATTTTTCTTCAACATACCATTTGGCTGAAGGGCCAGTAAGTGTTCGCTGAAATAATAGTAATCTGACGAAATCTTCCATGATGTTATTGGAAGAACACCATAGATGGAATGTCATGACGTGATTGGCGGGGTCATCCCCTGCCTTTCCTTCAAACTTTGGTATGTCTGAAGGAAGTTTGGTTGGCATTGCAGGCCATGTGGCATCATGCAATACAGGATCGATAGTGAGCTTGGTGAGATCCGAAATGTTGAGAGAGGCCAAGTATGGCATATGTAGTGGGGGTGGAGGGTTAGCTCCGGCCATGGTGTGTTGTGAACCTGATCCTTGATGGGGACTAGGTGGGTTGGTGCTTCCTCCTTGAGAAGAAGTGGGTCCTCCGCTTCCGTGCAAAGGAGAACGAGTGACTGTGTGTCCTTGGGAATTGGACCCAAGTAAGGTAGAACCAAGCAAAGCTAATCCTAAGATGGTAGCACTCACAGGAGTGTGTGAAGGAGGTACCAATGAACGAGTACGACCATATGCTCCCCCCAATATAGGATGAAGATTGAGCAAACGTCGTGAACGACGGGGGTTCTGTGGTTCCCCTATGATGTCAGGCTAGTTGTGTGAAAATGTGTGCAACAAGTGGAGAGAGAAAATATAGAAACAAGAGCCTTTTGCTGTGATGGTCTACACAATATATATATCAAAGTCAAACTGTAATTAGATGTGCATCATACATAAATGAACAAGAAGCATATATATGGGTAAGAGGTTTTTTGTCTGCGTGGGGGAAAAAAAGAAAGCAAATGCTCGTGTCCTAGAAGACGTAACATCCTTCCTCTCAAATAGCACTGGATCTTCCAATAGCTCTCAACAGTGGGTTCTGAAGTCACTGGAAGAGACACTAGTGAAGAATGAAATAACTGGTTATAATGAGGGGTAGAGGGTGCAATATCCTGAAAGAACTGGCAATACCTCCGAATAGCCACACAAAATCCAATCAAGGTGCGATTGCAGCCCACAATCGCCACCTAGGTAGATGTCCTAAAATTGGTCACTAGGTACCTCGGTCCAAGCGCGACATTTAGATTTTCGGCCTAAGAAATGGGTCACGGGCTGGATCCCGTCCAAGAGGTGGGTGCCTCAAGGGGGGACGCACAGAACAACCGGATCTCAGCCTTCGACCCTTCACGGGTATCTCCCTACGCTGGACTTGGAGGATTTGAAAGCTCCCTATTTGTCAACTTCTATGTTTGAAATTGTGAGAACCAGATAACGGGGGGTTATTTGGATACCTACCCCCGAAATCCTACCTAGACTAAAATCTTCTTTTGGTACCTCCTATGGAGGACAACTTAGTGAGTTGTTTAGAAGGATTTTAAATCAAGTTGTTTTGTGAGACTGGGGGTAAAAACCAACCTCGTTTGATTAAAAGTGGGAGTGGATAGTCCAATCAAGAAAAGATGGGGTGTTTTCAGAATCCCTTTGGAGGAAACCTACTTAGACCACCACGTTTCGAGACGAGGCTATGTGAGTGCAAAAGTGGCTTTTGTGTGTGAGTGAAAGTGCACCAAATTTTAGTTATTTAGATGTCTCCTTGCAACATGTGGACATCGCTTGGTCCTTTACAAGAGTTTGATTACCTAAATCAACTAGATGGCATTGGTACAACCTTGCGGAATTTTTAAAATCCCTAGAAACTAGCATGTGGACATTGTGGTCCGTTACTATCCTTTATCTCCCTATGTGTGATTTAATCTAGAAAAAGCATGAAACTAGTCCTAGATTGAACATGCGGGCATGTGTGGGCCCGTTACAAACTTTTAACTTTCCTAGTTTTCTGATCTAAGAAAGCAAAAATTCAAACACTATTCTAGCTTTGTTGACATGTGGGCATGTGTGGGCCCGTTACAAGAATGTGTTTGACAAAATGAAACTAAGAGGGGTCTCCAAAGAGCCTTTGTCCTCTCCTAAAAGTTTTTTTGAAATTTTGTTTAAGGGAGATGAGATCGATTTCTCAATCCTTTTCTGATTCTCAAGATCGCTCAATGGCCCAAGAGAAGAGCATACTCAATATTGTTACTTTCGACTTCTAGTCCCGAAATGTGAGCTTAGATGTGATTTAAGATTGATGTTTCAACTTAGATTTATAAACCAAAGCAAGCCATCCATGTGGAAAAAGAAAAATAAGGGACAAATGAATTTTATCCACCTAAGTGCCTATGTTTGCTAGATTATCCCCTTTATAAGTTGAGGGGTCTAAGTGGTGCAGTATTCAGAGCATACACATTATCATCTTAAGAAAGAAAACTGTGATTTTCCCCACATCCAAGGTCTTACAATGCAAATTTTAGTTCAAATGCGCGGCTTCCTGTGTAGACAGAGGCGCATATGGCGCCTGCGCGCTGACAAAATTGAAGAGAAAAGCGCATGCGCGCCCGACACGCGCCTATGGGCAGGAAAACCCATGCGCCTGTGTCAAAAGTCCGAGAAGCAAAATCCGGATGGATTTCTCTCCAATTTCTGGTGAATTGGCTGTCAAGCAGGTCGGCAGAGGCCGGTTTATGAACCTGCAAGTTAATAAAAGTAAAAGGAAATCAAATAAATCCCAAATGAGGGAGGAATTGATACCTTCTCCCCAGTATGGTCGCCAATCTGTTTGCACCCAATTCGTCACTGTGTGAGAAAATTATGAGTGCTTACATGCCCAGATGGGCTCTGCTAGGCATGACAATTGTAAGGTAAAAGGTTAGAAGGAAAAACAACTAAGTTATAAACATAAATCAAACTAAAACTAATTAAAACTATGAGCATGTGAGAAAATGAAAAACAAATGTAAATGGACCAATATCACCAATGTATTAGCTAATCTGATTGATGAAATCCAAAGATACACAATGGAGAAAGAGGACTTGGGTCCCTTCCCTCTCCAATGGAAGGCTCTTGAGGCCCTCAACTGATTGCTCTCCTTACAAAGAAAAGATGGAAATGTGGGTGAAAGAACTCCAAGCTTATTCACTCAAGTGAGGGGTGAATAGCTTATGAAATGCAGCCTACAATGTGTGTTGCCAAAGAATGAGTCTCTAGCAATCTCAGCAGCATAACAGTATGAAGAATTCCTTGAGAAAATGGTGGTCATTCATGGCTTTTTATAGCCAAGCATTGGGTTATTATGTGGCCTCTTTTGAATGTAAAAAGGGGCTCTTTAGGGCAAAATTAGGTCTTTGACCAGTCCACCATGAGGATTGAGCTCGGATTTGGTGTCAAATCGACTTGGGAGCTGATCCATTAGTGGTTGGGAGGCCAACCAATTTCAATAAATGTGTCGTTTAGCAGGCGCACGGGTTTTTCGCCCAACAATCACACCTCGTGCGCGCAGGCGCACCTTGTACGATGCTGTTACGGGCGCACGCGCGCGTGCCCATGTTCTGTAAAGTGCCTTTGAATTTTTGATCATTTGTATAGTTTTTTTACCCTTTTGCAATGCTGAGGAATTAATCATGTGCCATGAATGACTCCAGTCCTGTGTTGATGATGCGGAGTTCTTGTCGCCCTGTGCGGACGAAATTTCAGTGATAACACACTTTTCATACCAAGATGAAGTATGCGAAGTTCGATACACAGGTCAGCATTGTCCTAAGGACCATGTGTGAAGTTATGATGAAGCCTGGAGCAACATCCCTAAAGAACAATGGTTACATAAATTCATTATCAACTTAGATACATTATCAATGGTTACATAAGGGTATTAAAGGGCCCATGGGAGAAATGAAGATCTCTTTGAGAGCATATGAAAGACCTATCAAGAAGAGACCCTACAGACTGAATCCCAAATACAAGAAAAAGGTTAAGATTGAATTGGATAGAATGTTGAAAGAAGGAATCATAGAACCTGTTGAAGAATCTAAGTGGACCATCCCTATGGTGGTCTAGGATAAGAATTCAAGAGAAATCAGAATCTGTGTAGATCTAAGGAAGCTAAACAATGAATGTCTACATGATCCATTTACATCTCCTTTTACTGATGAGGTTCTAGATAATGTAGGAGGACAAGAGTTCTATTCATTCACAGATGGATTTTCATGCTATCACCATATCAGAATTGCTAAAGAGGACAAACATAAGACTATAATTTCAATAGAATGGGGTTCTTTTCAAGACATTGTGATGCCTTTTGGCTTGAAGAGTTCACCAACCATCTTTTCCAGGGTGGTGGTCGAAGCATTTAAGGACTTTTTACACAAGTTCTTGGAGGCATATTTTGATTATTGGACTATCTTTAGCCTACTGAAAAATTATATTGAATGTCTGAGATTAATGTTAGATAAGTGTAGGCAATGTTAGATTGCCCTGAATTTGAAAAATTGTATTTTCTTTTCACCCTTTGGAGTGTTTCTAGGGAACATTATGTGTAAGTAGGGGTTGTTGGTAGATCCTTCCAAAATTTCCATAATTGTTGATCTACCTCCTCCCACTCTGGTTAGACAGATGCGCACTGCACTAGGACACACTATATACTATCAAAAGTTTATTAAGGGTTATGAATAGATAACCGAACACATGGAGAAACTATTAAAGAAGGACAGTAAGTTCCAATGGACATAAGAATGCCAACAGATCTTCAACACACTAAAGTAGAAAATGGTCACTGTGCCTATATTGGTATTTCCAAATTGGAGTAAGGCGTTCAATGTTCATGTCGATGCTTCATCCATTACATTAGGAGAATTTTTAGCATAGCTAGGGGCAGAAGACATTGACCACCCTATAGCCTTTGCTAGCAGGAAGCTTTCTACAGCTGAAAGGAACTATACTACGACTAAAAGAGAAGTCTTGGCTATGGTATATGTGTTGCAAAAGTTTAGACACTATTGTTTGGGAGGACATTTTAAGATGTTCACCGATCATTCTGCATTGAAGTACTTAGTCAACAAGTCAGTGTTAGGGGGAAGAATATGTAGATGGATACTACTATTCCAGGAGTATGAATTTGAGATTGTGGTCATGCCAAGAAGATTGAATAAAGCACATGATCACTTATCCTGGTTATAACATGGTGAGAAACCTACCAGTCTGGAGGATACACTACCAAATGCACAATTGTTGGCCATAAGAAAAGTCAATGATCACTTCATCGAGATAGTTTAGTTTTTGTCCAGAGGAATGGCACCTCACGAGTATGTAGTTATTCAAAAGAAACAATTGGTAGTATGCATTGTTGACTTTCAACTTATAGCTAGACAGCTATATATATGGGACCAGATGAGATCCTGAGGAGATGTGTTATGGAGGTAGAACGACCATTGATTCTTGCAGAAGCACATGAAGGAATCACAGGAGGACATTATGTAGGGAAAACAATAGTGCAGAAGGTTCTCAAATATGTCCTCTGGTGGCCTACTTTACATAAGGATGATAGGGAATACTACAGAGCCTGTGATGAATGTCAAAGAGTAGGGAATCCTTCTAGACGAGATGGGATGCCTTTGGCACCACAATTAACATTACAAGAATTTGATAAATGGGCTATTGAATTTGTGGGACTGATCAACCCACTAGGAAAGTGCATAGGAGCTAGATGCATTATCAATACTATAGAGTATTTGACCAGATGGGAAGAAGCAAGAGAAGTTAAGGAATGTAGTGCAACCAAAACTATGCAGTTCATCTTTGAGGATATTATAACCAAATTTGGATGCCTGAAGATCCTTATGAGTGATCAAGGCAAACATTTCATTGACAAAATGATTGAAGCCTTGACTCAGGAATTCAAAGTTCACCATCAAAAGAGAAATCCGTACCACCCACAGGCGAATGAAACAGTCGAATATTTCAATAAGATCTTGGAGACAGTGTTGACTAAGATTTGCAGTGTTAACAGAGATGGTTGGGATATGAGAATTCCAGAAGTATTATGTTCTTATAGAACTACTTGCAAAAAATTAACAACGCAAACCCCATTTAAGTTAGTTTATGGATTGGAAGCAGTGGTACCTATGGAATACTTGGTTCCTAGTTTAATAATTGCATCATTTACAGGTATGGATGACACCGACGTTGTTCAATACCGGATTGCGTAGTTGCTGGAACTGGAGGAAGATAGGTTCATTGCAGGATTTCATCAGCAGGTACAAAAATAACGAGAGAAGGATTACCATGATTTTTATATGAAAACAAGTTCATGAAGAATCCAGAGAAGTTCAAGACACATTGGCTCAGCCCATTCGAATTTGCCTATGTTATAGAAGGAGGAGATGTGCAGTTGAAGACCCTTAAGGGAGAATGGAAATATGGTTTGGTAAATGGGAGCCTGTTGAAACTATATTATGACAAACAACTTCCTTATATCTCTTAGTAAGATCATAGGAAGAAGGGTCTAGGTACCAAGTGCAGTTGAAATTGGGTACCAGACACAGAAAAGACAATCTGCACAAGATGGAGAGGGACAAAGTAGAAAGAACAGGCTTCTCCACGCAGTTTGCAGTTGAATTATTACAGAAGGGTCAATCTTGCAGTGACTTGGGACAAGTCACATGTGAGTGTTGGGGGCCTACTGGCCCTTGGTTATGGAAGAAAGAGAATATTAAGGAAGAATAAAGACAAATTACGAACTGCATGGGAAGAACACAAACCAAGGAAGGTTCGAAGTGGCTAAAGAGGCATAAAAGAAGGAATGAGGTAAAGGAAAAGAAATTCATTGAAAGAGAAGGTCAAGGAATACAAAGAAACAAAGAATATGGATCGTGGACAACTCAGCAAGTGATAAAAGACACCAACGGGTGATTTGGAGCACTTCGTGGAAAAGAAGGAAAAATAGGTTGGAGAAGCCCTGAAAAGAAGGGTCATGTGGACCTACGGTTTTGGATCTAGGGTTTGGACACCTAGACTTCGATGTAAGTTTGTCCAAGAGTCGTGTAATGTATAAATAAAGGTCTAGAAGAGTTGAGAGGTTTGTTACTACTATTGTTGATGACAGCGATATTGATATAGAAGTATTGTGATTGTAAATCATTATGTATTCTAGATCTTCAATTGGGTGCAAAGATCAACCTGTAGTTGGGTGCGCATGAAGGGGAGATAGAGAGAAAGAGAGAGATATATATATGTAGCTAAGTGCATAGACAGAACTATATGTTTTCATCTAATATATCAAGAAACACAATTTTGTGGCCATAGCCCTAGGGAGAGGGTGAACCACATAAATCTTGATGTTATTTGTGGTTGATGTGTGTCATTTGCTATCTGTTATACTATTATTGCATGGATATTTTCCCTATTGAAGATAGAAGGTATAAGCTAACTTCACGAAGATAAGTAGGAGGTTGTTAAGGAATATCTAGGTTACATTGCATTGTTGTTCTGGATTCACTTGCATTTCCTTTAGTTGTAGACACTTGTGTCATGAAACCCCCCTATTGCTACTTTGGGTGAGACTTCATCTACTTCGTAGGTGTTGTTGAAAGGGCCAATAGTTAGGTTTTGTTGGTGCACTGTCAGAGTTGAACCCTGGGTCTACCCTTGTGCCAACAAAGTCAATTAGGGTAGATCCCATTTTTGAAGCACAGTGACTTCAACTTAGGAGATGGAAAGAACTATGCCACACTAGCTCTTCACCATTACTTAATGAATACAACCAGAAAGAAACATTTCCTCATCTCGCATCCGTGGATCAAGGGGTTGGCACAGTCAACCATATTAAACGTAATGAAGATTCTGCATTTTGGCCACCACCAAGAGGTTAACGCTTGCGTTAAAATCCTTCTGTCATCCTATCATGGTGGATATCTATGGATTGATAGAATAATTACTGTGGATCTGATGTTGATCCACTGGATCAAAATTTTAATTTTGAAGGGTCCTGAGCCACAACAGTTCTATCCAGGAAATACCTCAGACCATTCTTTATCACAACACATCAAAGAATCCTATGGAGAGGTAGAAAAGGCGAATTGAGATTACAAGGTAGCCTCCATATAGGATGGCACAGTGTGCCTTGCTTTTCAACTCCTAGCTAGAAATCTAGTGAGAAAAAAATTCTCCACACAGGTCACAGAGCTCATGGTGGACCTCGCAGGAAAGGGTGTGGAGGGCCTGCAGATGAGCTGGGCAAACTACCTCTTCAACGAGTTAGAAAAAGATTGTCGTGAATCCCAGGACTTAGGATATGAGTTTCACTACAGTTGGTTGATCATCTTGATGGCATTTGTGGCTTGGAAGATGCCTGAAGGAGCTACTTTCCCATAGATTGAACCTATGGATTCCCTAGCTACTCAGTTTTCCACCCTGTGGTATACCAATGACATGATGAAGCAGTGGCAGTATAATGTCTTGTTGCAGAGATATTATCAGTAGTTGAAAGTCTCCATTGAAGCATTCCCTTATATGAAACCATTTACCCTGTATCAGTATCATCCATAGCAAAGTTTCGCACTGATCCTCACCTCATTTACATCACCACACAAAGAGATGAGCACCAGGAAAGATTGTAGTCATACTATAAGCTCACAGATGTAGATATGGAACATATTATAAAGGATTGACCAAAATAATTTCTTGTACCTATCGTCGATGCAGAGTTATCTAACAATGATACTATAGGAATCCTGATGGTTACACAATTTGAACATGTCAGAAAGTATAGTGCGAGGAAGAAGCAGAGGGAACACCAAAAGCAGGCTGAAGTTTAGGACATAGAGAGTGGAAAAGAGGAAGAGGAGGAAACCTATGGATATAGCGGGTTTATCTTTCCAATACGAGGAGAAAACGAAGTAGAAGGATAGGGAGGAGGAGATGAAGGAGAAGAAGAGAAAGGAGTAGGTGAAGCTACTAGAACCCCACCACCTAAAGAACCCCCTATTGTGATAGTTACCCCACAAAAGAGAAAAGTTACTCTGAAGAAACCTTCATCAAGGAAGAAAATGCATGCCAATAAGCCAAAGTTGGAAGCCACTCTCATTGACAATGACATTATTCTGGTCAGTGGAGCTATGGAGGACGCCTCTGAAGACAGGTTGCAAAAATACGAAGACAAATAAGTAGAGTTATATGAAAGGATTGAGAGGGAGTTAAAGGAAGTGCAACATGATTTTCGCTTGGTCCACGCAGTGCCTACTATGCCATATGTGCCTTCCTCATCACAAACTGAACCAACTCCACAGGGTGAACTATGGATTTGGATCACCCTCCCCCAGTATACCATCAAGTTTCCCAACCCCGCAACATTACAGGCTAGATCCAACTTGGATGTTGAGGTTAACCTTAAATGAGTACCTCCAAAACAGGTTGAAGTATTGGAGGCAGGTTTGAAGGCATACAGAAGGGAACAAAGAGAAATGACCACTAAAAGAGCAGCCCAACTAAGAAGGCTTGTTGCTGCAACAAAAGCTTGGTTCCAGAGAGCTCAAGAAGAGAAGGAAAAGGATACATAATCCTTGCAAAAAGATAAATACAGAGTCTTAATATAGTTACAAGTAGCACAAGATAGTGTAGTTTCCTATGAAATCAAGAAAGCAGAGCTTCAGGAGGAAAAGAAAGCTAGCAAAGCCCAGCTACAGAAGGGAAAAGAGAAGTTGCTCACAGAGAAAACCATGGTCAAAGAAGTAGTAAGAAAAGCATGTTTCTCTGTGACAGGTTTGGTACAGGAGGAGAAAGAGCTTGTCGAAGCTTAAGTAGTGAATCTCATAGAGACCCTCCAACAGTTTCAGGCTAGGATAGATGAAATGGAAGCTCAAACAGTTCCGAGCACCCCATAGGAGGTGTGTGAGCAGAGGGAGGAGTCTGCCAAAAACATAGTAGAAAGTATAAAATCCTTTGCCTCGTCATGTAAATAGTTGAGTGATAGAAGCACTCGGGTATATGAATGCCTAACTGAGGATCCAAAGTTAAATAAGATAGAGATGCAGATACGAGATGCGCAACATCAAACATTTTCATTACAGGTGCAGATGAAGCTTCTCACAACAGTGGAAAGGATGAAGAGATCCCAGGAGAAGCGCACAATACAACAACATATCACTTCCCTCCAAGTTAAGGTGATGCAAGTAACACAGAAGTTACAATATGTGCAAGATGAATCTTACAAGGTGTTTGAGGAGATCGATGGCTAGGGTTCATAATTATATCAAGTAGTTGCAGCAGTAGAACAATGCCTGGAAAATCATGTTACAGAGCAGACAGTCTAGGAGCTCACTAAGCAAGAGGCTCAGGCGAGGCAGCAAGTTGAGGCAGCCCGAGTTAAGTTCGAGGATTTTGAAGAATCATTGTTTGTACATGAGTGACTTGGGATGAGTCACAGGTGAGTGTTGGGGGCATGTTGGCCCGTGACCAAGTTTTTGGGACACTTTGGTCAATTTTGGAGGTTTTGGCCCACTTTTGGACTTCGTCACGCTGGTCAAAGTAGGAGCACCCAGGTAGAGATGTGTTCATGGATCTCACCTATTTTGAGGGTTATGTTGAACCAGTAAGGGGTCTTCTGGGTTTTGTAACAGTTTTATGGGATGTAGGTCCATGGGTTTTCCCCATGTTTAGACCTTATTGTAATATTTTGTAAAGTATAAATAAAGAGGAATGTATTGTAGAAGGAGTAGTGCTATGTGTGAAGGAATGTATGTGGTCGAGGCTTTGTTCTTGACTGTGATTTTGTAGGTTTTTCTTAGTTTCTGTGATGCTCAGTGTGGAACAGGTGCTAAGTGTCATGATAAGAGATTTTGGCTTTGTGCATTTGACCTATTTTTGGATGGTAAAGAAGGAGGATCTAGTGCTTAGTGCACAGATATATTGTCTTGTGTGAAGTTAGACTCTGTGGCTTAGTGCACAGGAGTGAATGGATGTAATAGTTTGGTGAATAATAGAGAGGCAAACCTTTTTTTGGATGTATCCCCACCCTCGGGTGAACCACGTATATCTGGTGTCTCATGGTTTGCGTTGTGTAGTGTTATTTTTGTTATGCATTTTCTTAGTGCTTTTATTATGATGTGTAATGTGTTAGCTCCCAAAATGAACCCATCCCTTTGGTCACATTTTGTGGTGGATAGCATGGCTATTGGTAGTTTTCTCAAATTAGTTTTGAGTTTTTCTAGCTGCAAAACTTAGGTTTTGATTTTTGTCTTAGAAATAAGACGACCCATAAAGGTCTTCTCTTCAAAATTTTCATAAAATTCTTTCAACATCTAACATGTGTTTAAAAGATGGGTGTTAGCTGGTGAAAGTGGCGACTTTCAACAGCTAAGGAGCATCTCTCATAGGTCCATGCGCTGGTGAAAGTGTTACTTTTCAAACATCCAAAGAAACATTGTCGCGGGTTGTGTGCTGGTGAAAGTGAAGACTTTCAACAGCTAAGGATCAGTTCTCACAGGGTGGTGCGCTGGTGAAAGAAGTAAGTATCAATAGCTAAAGGACATTTTCCACAGGATTGTGCACTGGTGAAAGTGCACTGTGCGCTGGTGAAAGCGGTAAGTTTCAACAGCTAAAGGGCGTTTTTCACGGGCCGTTGGCTGAAGAAAGCGGGAATCACGTGAGTTTATCAATGTTTCAAAAATCAAATCATGATGCAATCAAATCATGTCATGCAATCAAGAAATATGCAATGGTGAAAGTGGATAATCATGAAAACTTGAGTTCCATGTCCAAGTCGGATTGCAAATCAGATCCGGTTCAGAAGCTCATGCTTCACAATCATGGCGTCGGGGATGGCAAGTCCAAATTCATTAGTGCAGGTACAGAAGTTGTACTGTCGGGATGACAGCATCAAATCATATCATTGCTTCCATATCACACATTGTTCATGAAGGTTTGTTAAGTTTCTAATGTTAGAAAATAGAGCCGACTCCCGAGTGCTTTCAACAGCGCAATACCTTGTCTCGAACAACAGTTTGCAGGGTTGGTATACAAAATTGTTGGGGTTTTCAAGCTACAAATGGTGAGGAGATGCAGTTGCTCTCTACTCAGAAAAGAGTTAGACAACCTATCTTTCCTATAGACACATCCAGAAGTACAGAAACACTTCTCCAATGCAGGTTGTATAGAATTTGTTGAAAGGCTGCAGAACGGTTGTCACCAGTTGACAGCAGAAGCTTTTGCCAAAACTTTCGATGGGAATAAAGCTCGTGTTGGGTCATTGGAGATCTTAGTAGATGAATCTTCCATCGCTGCAGTGACCAACCTACCAAGGACAGGTCAGAGTTGGTTCAAAACCACTGCCACCAAAAACTTGAATTTCAGAGCTTATTTAAAGGAAGACTACAAGCACAACGCATGGAAGAAGAGCATGACGGTTTCCTATCTAGAAGAGGAGTGGCAGGAGTTGTTTAAGGGCATCCAACTCTACATCACATTGGAGGGAAGGTATGACAAACTCACGATGTATCATTTCAAGCTCCTAGACCACTTCACAGGTAAAACGCTTCTCAATTTACCCTTTTTCTTACATAAGAGTTTAACTAAGGTCTGCAAGAAAATCAGGGCTCAACCCCTAAGCATGAAGAGTACTCTGTGCCACTTTGGCCTTACTAAATTGATCATTCTGGAGGAATTAAGGCAGAAGGGAAGGAGCTGGTAGAATTTCTTATTTTGGGAGGGTTTTGAAACACAGACCCAGCCTGTAAATGAACAGGGGAAAGGTGGAAAGAAACAATTGACTCCTCAAAGTAGTTCGAGGAGGAGGAGGACTCTGCCAGGACCTCCAGAGGATAGAATCTCTGGAGTAAAATCCCACAGGTCGAAGAAAAGGTTAAACTTTGAAACCACTACAGAACAACCAACACAACAACTTATAGAGAAGAATACAAACATATTAAACCTGCCCTACTCAGACTCAGAACTAGAGCAACAAGATGATAGCCCTGTCATCAAGAGTCCTGAACAGTCAACTGAGTTTTCACAGAATTATGAGACCTTCAATCATACAGAGGAAGGAGAAACATCAAAGAGCTCTAAGTCAAAGAAAACTCAGAAAATCAAGAATCTGAAAGAGGTAATCGCTCAGCAAGAGGTCTTGGAATGGGTAATCAAAGAAAGGTACAAGAAGTTGTCTGATAACTTTGCAAAAACCAACGTTGCGTTTGAGAGACTAGCTCAGGAAAGTGTTAAAGAGAAGAAAAGAAAGAAGAAGATCACCAAGGATTACAATAGTCTATGGTGGCTTGCCAAGCGCCTTAAAAGGAAGATAAGAAGATTGAATCAAAAACAAAAGAAAAAGTCCCATCCATACTTGAAGGTACTTGCTCAAGTTGTTGTTAACATGCAGGGAGAGAGGTCAGAGACACATTTCATTTTTGGTTGAAATCTCATTTTTGAGGTGAAAGTTCATTTTTGGCTCACACAGAGCTTTCACCAGCCCAAAGCGAAATTTTATGACCTGTTAGTTGGTGAAAGTTCGTGCTTTCACCAGCTAACCAACGAATTATAAAGCCCGTTAGCTGGTGAAAGAAGGAAAAGCATTTTTGGGAGACAAGGGAGGAAGAGGTCATTTCTCACAGGTTATGAAGGAGTTCTAGAGTATCAAGGGGATATCAGGTCGCATGCAAAGGACTCAGCATCAGAGGTTCAAGGCAATTTTGGGAACTACATGCAAAACAAATTTCCCCAAATATTGACTATGAACATTGAAGAAATCCAACTGTCAAGACAGGTGTCTTTCCATGTTTCATCACATCACATATTCCAGGAGCTGAAGGATGCAGATGGTGAATGTTTGAGATTGAAGACAGTTCGAATGATAGTTTAGTTGTTAAATATTTATTATCAAGTTGTTTAGTTAGATTTGACTTGCTCTTTTTAAACACAGATCCATGTTTTTAGGATCTGTAAAACTGATTGTAAGAGGCTATAAATGCCTATTTTTGCTAAGAGACAAGGGTTCAAACTGGGAGATATTTTGATGCTACTGTATAGACTCTTTTTACAGAAATAAAGTTCAGTTTCCTTTCGTTTTCAATATCAGAGTTGTCCATTTTTCCTTTTCTGTACTTTGTTTCAGTTTATTTTAGTTCATAAACACTGTTATCTCTTTATTGAGCTCAAGGACTTGAAATTAAAGGATTCCTCTCTATCTTGTACTTAGCCCTACATTCATTTGTATTTGGAAATCAAGAATAGAGTTCTTCATCCCCCTTTCAAATTATTTGATCTGATTATTGTTTCCTGAAAGCACTGCTTCTTTAGATGTGTGATGAGTTGTTTATTTCATTGAATCATTAAAGACCCCATTGTCCCAAACACA
>ML802253.1:72234-95447 GCA_009831015.1 Picea engelmannii
ATTGTTTCCTGAAAGCACTGCTTCTTTAGATGTGTGATGAGTTGTTTATTTCATTGAATCATTAAAGACCCCATTGTCCCAAACACATAAAAACCATTATTTCTAAGTTACCAAGCATCCTTAGCCTACAACCCTAAGGAGTTCCTTGGAGTGATAACAAATTGGCGTTGTTGACGGGGAGACGAAATTCAAGTTCTACTTTCCTGGGATGCGACACAGAGTTGATCTTTGATGATAGACAAAGATTAGACATTTTCAGTTGGTTGTAATCATCTATCTGGAGACTCCACAAGTTCATCCTGGCTCCTAAGAGGATCAGTACTAGGGCGAATCCTCAAGAATAACCGATCACACCAGTGTCCAATCCAGAATCAATTCTCAGAAAGGGAAAGACGATTCAAGGTCAAACTTCAAGAGCAGATCCAAAACGTAATCCTCTTTTCAGTTCTGGAAAATCTACTACAGAAAAATTTGAGTTTTTTTCAGAGAACATTGATGAAAAAACAACTGTAAATACTGTAGAAGAAAAAACTCTTTTGATCAACAGAAAAATCCTAGTGATGATAAATTGATAGACTATAATTTGATTGAAAAAACATCTAATACTTTAGAAAGAAGCCACAGTTCTTCTTCCCTTGAGTCTTTCCACTCTCATCAACAAGAAGATCACTTGAACATTTATACTAGCTTCCTTGTTGTTGAACATCTCCTCCAAGAGGTTTCTGCTAAGGGTGAAGAAAATTTAGCTGGACAACTTGCAAATTTTTACAGAGCCTCTTATCAGACCTCTTTCTCAATAGAAAACTCACCTCATTCACATTCCTCCAGTGTTGAAGACTTGAAAAAGAAACTATCATTTTCCCCACCTCTAATAGTCATGGCTGCACCACCTCCTTTGACTAAGATGCAACAAATCCTAGTTGCTAGGTATGCACCACTCATATTGCCAAACCTAGTAGAAGCTATGCCAATGGGAGACTATCAGAAATATATGCCCAAATTCACAGGCAAAGGCGATGTGTCTGCCGAAGAACATATTGAGGATTTTTATAGTTATGCTGAAAACCTTAATATTGAGCAAGAAAATGTTTGGACACGAGTCTTTGTCCAAAGCCTAGATGGCCATGCTAGGAAATGGTTCAAAGAGCTCCATGTTGGTTCCATTACCGGAATCGAGCAATTAGATGAGACATTTTTGAAACATTGGGGTGACAGAAGAGATTTTGTCTACTACATCACATAATTCGGAAAATTGAGGAAACAATGTAGTGAGTCAGTCTCTGATTTCACTAAGAGGTTTAACCAGATGTATGGAAAAATACCAGCTGAGATAAAACCGTCAGATGCTTCTGCCAAGATCACATATTCTGATGCTTTTGATTCAAATTTATGTTTGTTGTTGAGAGAAAGGAGGTCACCAACATTATCTCTCATGCAAGATGTTTCCCTTGAGGTGGAATCAAATATTCTAGCCTCCCAGAAGCGGAAAGGAGACTCTGATAGGAGAAGACCAAAACATGAGGCTTCATCTTCATCAAATGCTGATCCAAAACTTGATAAAATGGCCAAGATTATAGAGTCTCTAACCTCTGAGATATCTAAGCTCAAAATAAAAAATAAACAGCCTGTGAAGGGAAGAGGCAGTTATGACCCTGCAGGCATAAATTTGAATCAAAATCCAAATAACTTTAGAAGAAATAATCAGCCAACTTAGATCCTGCAAAGAGAAAAGAATTCTGCTAAAGATCAAAGGATAAAGGTCCCTCTTCAAAATGTTGTGATGGACGAAGACAATGGTGAAGATCAATAAGATGGATAAGGTGACATTCATTGTGTTGGAGAAGAGACAGGGAAATCTTATCTAACACAACATGACTATGAGGAATCATTGATGACTGAATAGACAGAAGATGATATTCTTGGTGATGGCATTTTCACAACAGAAGATAAAAATAGATATAACCTCCGATCCCAATCTAATGTTGCTCAACAAGATACACTAGCCTCTCCTGAGAAGATTGTTTCCCCTGTTAAGCAAAAGGATCAAACATCATAGGATCAACAAGCAAATCCTTCAAAGGTGAAAGCATCAGCTCCTCCCAAGAAGACTGCTACCCCTGCCAAGCATCAAACTCCAGAAAGTCAGCCTCCTGTCGAACAACAAAGAAATCAGGAATCCCTTTCAAATCAGGTAAAGGTTTCTGATAAAGCTGCTGATAAGGTTCCATATTCTTTAATTTTGAGGCTGAAATACAAAAAATTAAGATTCCTATTCCTCTAGTTGAGCTGATGAAAAATGAAATGTTCAAAAGGGATATCCTAAAAAATCTAGATCCCCAATCTGTATCCCTTTCTGCTGATATACTCAACATTTATGATGATAATCCAACCATCACTCTGGGCCAAATGATAGAAGATAGAGATGATAGCTTTCCTCCCTTTTACATCTCTCTAAATATTCATGAGAAGACACTGCATAACTGTTTGTTGGACTCCGGTGCTTCGCACAATTTGATGCCGAAGGCAGTCATGGATGAGCTTGGGCTAGAGATCACCAAGTCTTATCATGACCTTTTCTCTTTTGATTCTCGAAAAGTCAAATGTATTGGGATGATTAAGGATTTGGATGTAACCTAACCCAAGCATCAATGAAGACTATGGTGATGGATATAGTGGTGGCCGACATACCTCCTAAATTTGGATGTCTCTCAAGATCGTGGATGAAGAGACTAGGTGGCACTCTTCAGATGGATCTCTCCTACGCTACTATCCCTGTTTTTAGAGGGGTGAATAGAAGGATATACATGGAATCTCAATTGGAATATGTAATCAGTGATGAGAAAAATCCATCCAATCATCCTATCTATTAGGTCGACACAGGTATGGGATCTTGTATTTTGCAAATTGATAATTCATTACCTGATACATTTTTGCTCAGAAAACCCACAGATCAGACCACATTTCAGCCCACTAAGACAACAGAAGATGATCTTTGAACCATGTTCTTTGACGACGCTTGCACTAAAGAATCAGCAGGAGCAGGAGTGGTATTGATTTCCCCTTCCAAGAAAACTTCTCATTTGTCCTTTAAACTCGATTTTAAAGTGACTAATAATATTGCTGAGTATGAGGCACTACTTTTGGGGTTGAATGCAGCCAAAGAGAGAAGCATTAAAAAATTGCAGGTGTTTGGAGATGTAGATTTGATTATTCAGTAGGTGAATAATTCCTTTCAAGCGAAGCATGTCAGGCTGAAGGCATACAGAGATGAAGTGTTGAAGGCAATTCACGATTTTGCAGAGTTTAAAATTACATATGTACCTAGAGCAATGAATGAATTGGCTGATTCATTGGTGGTGTTTGCTTGTGCATTCATACCCCCTCTCCCTCATAAATTAACTTACGAAATTAAAGTTAAATATAGGCCCTCTCTCCCTGATAATGTAAAATTTTGGAAGGTTTTTGAAGACGATGCTAAACTCACTAGATTTCTTGCAGTGATAGATGAGTTTGCAGATCTGCAGATCGATCAGGAGAATGAACATGACAATGAAATTGAGAATCCATAATTCAAAATCAAAATCGCAGCACATGAAATAGTCCAGTTGTCCACCAACAGAATTCCTAAAGGCTTGGTCCCGTTGGAAAGGTTGTTCGATAATAATGATGTTGCTGTCAAATTGGAAAAGGGGGAAAAAGATTCAAAAGTTTTGCAGTACAATGTGGCTAGTGAGCAAGATCCTAAACATGTCAATTTAGCCTCACATTTGATTGAAAAACAAAGGGCTAATTATGGAGAATTGCTAAAGGAATTTGCAGACATCTTTGCTTGGCAGTATGATGACTTGAAGACTTTTGACACAGAGGTGATTCAACATAATATTCCCTTGAATAAAGACACCAAACCATTCAGGCAGAATCTTAGATCCTTCAACCCTTTGTTGTTTCCTACAATGGAAAGAGAAATTAAGAAACTATTGGATGCCCGCATTATCATTCCTCTCAGGTATTCAGAATGGATTGCGAATCTTGTACCAGTTAGGAAGAAGAATGGGGAGATCAGACTTTGTGTCGACTTCAGAAATTTGAATAAATGCTCTAGGAAGGACAACTACCCTCTACCTAAAATGGAGCATATTTTGCAGAAGGTGTCAGGATCAAAGGTGATGTCTTTTATTGATGGGTTTTCCAGATACAACCAGATTGCTGTCCATCCGGAAGACAAGGAAAAGACTACTTTTACCACTCCATGGGGTACGTTTATGTACGAGAAGATGCCCTTTGGATTGATGAATGCAGGAGCGACATTCCAAAGGGAAATGGACATTTCTTTCATTGGAGAGAAAGATAAATTTGTCCTGATTTATCTCGATGATATCATTGTTTTCTCAAGCAGCCATGAACTTCATTTGCAGCACTTAAAAAGGACATTTCTGAAATGTCGAAGGTATGGAATTTCTCTTAATCCAAAAAAATCAAATTTTGCACTTAAGGAAGGGAAATTACTTGGGCATGTTGTTTCAGCTGATGGGGTAAAAATTGACCCAAAGAGGGTAGAAGCAATTAAAAATCTGTCTCTTCCTAGATCAAAGAAGGACATTCAGTCTTTCCTTGGGACTATAAACTTTGTCAGAAGGTTTATAGTAAATTTTGATGAAATCACAAAGCATATCACTGCTATGTTAAGAAAAGACTCTGAGGTAAAGTGGACTAAAGTAGCTAGAAATTCATTCAATGCCATCAAGGAAGCCATCACAACAGCCCCTATTTTGATCAGCCCCGATTTCTCCAAGGTATTCTACATTTTTTCATTTGCTTCAAGTGATACAATCGCAACAGTATTCTTGCAGAAAAATGTTGATGATCAGGAGCAACCGGTTGCCTTCTTCAGTAAGGTCTTGAGGGATGCAGAGGTAAAGTACGAATTGTTGGAGAAACAAGCATATGCACTTGTCAAGTCATTGAAAGCTTTCAGAGTTTACATTCTTCAGGCAAAGGTAATAACTTTCGTTCCCTCCAGCTCAGTTAAAGATGTTCTTGTCCAACCTGACATTGATGGAAAAAGGAGTAAGTGGATAGAAAGGTTGATTGAATTTGATGTTGAAATCAAACCAACAAAACTTGTGAAGGGTCAGGGCCTTGCCAAACTTCTGGCAGAAGAAAATTGCAGGCTGCTCGAAATAAATCTGGTAAGCATTAATGCAGAAAATGATCAGTCTCTAGAGGGTAAAGAAGGTGAGAAAATCTAGGTCTCAGCTCACTTATCTGATTGCAAATGGTACAGTCATATTATTCAGTTTCTGCAAACTTTATCAGTCCCATCAGATTTGACGAAGACTCAAAGAAGGGCTTTGAAGCTCAAAGCTATAAATTTCTGCATCAATGACAACTTGTTGTTCTGGAAAAATCCATATAGGTTTATTATTGAGGTGTGTAAACCAAGAAGAGGCAGCCAAGGTCATGATTGAATTTCACAATAGTGAATGCAGGGGACATCACTATTGGAAAACCACGACACACAAAATCCTAAGATTTGGTTACTACTGGCCTTCCTTATTTTCAGATGTTTATGAGTTTGTGAAAACATGTGACAAGTGTCAGAGATTTGAAGGTAAACAACAACTGAAGTCTCTTCCCCTCAAACCTATAGTGGTCACAGGGCCTTTCCAGTAGTGGGGCCTGGACTTCATAGGTGAAATTCATCCGCCTTCTAGTGGTCAGCACCGGTGGATCCCGGTTTCCACCGATTACTTTACAAAGTGGATTGAGGCTATTCCCACCCGGAACGCCAATCATACTGTCATCATAAATTTTCTGCAAGAAAACATATTTTCTAGATTTGGCTTCCCTAAGAGAATAGTCACTGATAACATTGTTGCATTCAAAGATAAACACTTGGTGAAATTGTGTGAAGAGCTGGGAATTCAGCTGGTACATTCCACAACTTAGTATCCACAAGGGAATGGCTTAGCTGAGTCATCCAACAAGAGTTTAGTCAGAAATATAAAGAAGTTGCTTGAACAAAATGCCAGAGGTTGGGATTCCAAACTGAAGTTTTCTTTATGGGATGATAGGGTTACATGTAAGAAATCAATTGGCACATCTCCTTTCAAGTTGGTATATGGTACTGAAGCCATATTTCCTGTTCAACTTGCATTGCCGGTTGCAAAGTTCTTACATGAAACTGATTTTGAACCAAGTGATTTGACCAGGAGAATTCATAATTTGGTAGAACTACAACAAGGTAGAGAGCATCTCTTGGAAAAAATAGAATTGCATCAAGAAAGAATCAAAGAAACTTTCGACAAGAAATTCAAATCAAATGTCTTCAAAACAGGGGATTTTGTCTTAAAGTGGGATGCAGCAAGGCAGGAGAAATGGAAACACAGAAAATTTGAGGCTCTTTGGATAGGTCCTTTTGTCATAACAGCGATGCAGTAGAACAATACCTTTGTTCTCCAAACTCTTTCAGGCGAGGCAGTGGCAGGTGGCCCTTTCAACGTGCGCTTCCTGAAGATCTATTTCTCACGAGGCTTCCTTTGAAGCCCAGTTCTACTTGTACATTTTTTTTTTCCAGTTCTTTTTCTTTATTTCTATCATTTCAATAACTCCATGCCCAATGGTACTAGCAAAACTACTTTTCATATTTCTGTTTTTAGTTGTAATAAGGATACTGAGTCTAGCTAGGTTCTTGGTCACCTCACAGGGAGATGCCCATCCCAGTTGGAGCCAAATGTTAGCTCCCAAAATGAACCTGTCCCTTTGGTCACATTTTGTGGTGGATAGCATGGCTATTGGTAGTTTTCTCAAATTAGTTTTGAGTTTTTCTAGCTGCAAAACTTACGTTTTCTTTTTGTCTTAGAAATAAGACGACCCATAAAGGTCTTCTCTTCAAAATTTTCATAAAATGATTTCAACAACTAACATTTGTTTAAAATATGGGTGTTAGCTGGTGAAAGTGGCAACTTTCAATAGCTAAGGAGCATCTCTCATAGGTCTGTGCACTGGTGAAAGTGTTACTTTTCAAACATCCAAAGAAACATTGTCGTGGGTTGTGCACTGGTGAAAGTGAAGACTTTCAACAGCTAAGGATCAGTTCTCATGGGGTGGCGTGCTGGTGAAAGCAGTAAGTCTCAACAGCTAAGGGACATTTTCCACAGGATTGTGCACTGGTGAAAGTGGACTGTGCGCTGGTGAAAGAGGTAAGTTTCAACAGCTAAATGGTGTTTTTCACGGGCCGTTGGCTGAAGAAAGCGAGAATCACGTGCATTTATCCACGTTTCAAAAATTAAATCATGATACGATCAAGTCACATCATGCAATCAAGAAAGACGTGATGGTGAAAGTGGATAATAATGAAAACTTGAGTTCCACGTCCAAGTCAGATTGCAAATCGTATCTGGTTCAGAAGCTCATGCTCCACAATCATGGCGTCGGGGATGGCAAGTCCAAATTCATTAGTGCAGGTACAGAAGCTGTATTGCCGGGCTGACAACATCAAATCAGATCATTGATTCCATATCACACATTTTTCACGAAGGTTTGTTAAGTTTCTAATGTTAGAAAATAGAGCCGACCCCCAAGTTCTTTCAACAGCACAAGACCTCGGCTCGAACAACAGTTTGCAGGGTTGGTATACAAAATTGTTGGGGTTTTCAAGCTACAAATGGTGAGGAGACGCAACGGTTTTCTACTCAGAAAAGAGTTGGACAACCTATCTTTCCTATAGACACACCCAAAAGTAAAGAAACACTTCTCCAATGCAGGTTTTATCGAATTTGTTGAAAGGCTACAGAATGGTTGTCACCAGTCGACAGCAGAAGCTTTTGCCAAAACTTTCGACGGGAATAAATCTCATGTTGGGTCCTTGGAGATATTAGTATATGAAGCTCCCATCGTTTCAGTGACCAGCCTACCAAGGATAGGTCAGAGTTGGTTCAAAACCACTGCCACCAAAATCTTGAATTTCAGAGCCTATTTAAAGGAAGAGTTCAAGCACAACACATGTAAGAAGAGCATGCCGATTTCCTATCTAGAAGAGGAGTGGCAGGAGTTGTTTAAGGGCATCCAACTCTACATCACATCGGAGGGAAGGTATGACAAACTCATGATGTATCATTTCAAGCTCCTAGACCACTTCACAGGTAAAATGCTCCTCAATTTACCCTTTTTCTTACATAAGAGTTTAACTAAGGTCTGCAAGCAAATTAGGGCTCAACCCCTAAGCATGAAGAGTACTCTGTGCCACTTTGGCCTTATTAAATTGATCATTCTATAGGAATTAAGGTAGAAGGGAAGGAGATGGAAGAATTTCTTATTTTGGGAGGGTTTTGAAACACAGAACCAACCTGTAAATGAACAGGGGAAAGGTGGAAAGAAACAATTGACTCCTCAAAGCAGTTCAAGGAGGAGGAGGACTCTGCCAGGACCTCTAGAGGATGGAATCTCTGGAGTAAAATCCCACAGGTCGAAGAAAAGGTTAAACTTTGAAACCACTATAGAACAACCAACACAACAACTTACAGATAAGAAGACAACCATATTAAACTTGCCCTACTCAGACTCAGAACCAGAGCAACAAGATGAGAGCCCTGTCATCAAGAGTCCTGAACAGTCAACTGAGTTTGCACAGAATTATGAGAACTTCACTCATACAGAGGAAGGAGAAACATCAAAGAGCTCTAAGTCAAAGAAAACTCAAAAAATCAAGCATCTGAAAGAGGTAATCGCTCAGCAAGAGGTCTTGGAATGGGTAATCAAAGAAAGGTACAAGAAGTTGTGTGATAACTTCACAAAAACCAATGCTGCATTTGAGAGACTGGCTCGGGAAAGTGTTAAAGAGAAGAAAAGAAAGCAGAAGATCACCAAGGATTACAATAGTCTATGGTGGCTTTCCAAGCACCTTAAAAGGAAGATAAGAAGATTGAAGCAAAAAGAAAAGTAAAAGTCCCATCCAGACTTGAAGGTACTTGCTCAAGTTGTTGTTAACATGCAGGGGAGAGGTCAGAGACGCATTGAATTTTTGGTTGAAATCACATTTTTGAGGTGAAAGTTCATTTTTGGCTCACACAGAGATTTCACCAGTGCAAAGCAAAATTTTATGACCCGTTAGCTGGTGAAAGTTCATGCTTTCACCAGCTAACCAACGAATTATAAAGCCCGTTAGCTGGTGAAAGAAGGAAAAACATTTTTGGAAGCTAAGGGAGGAAGAGGTCATTTCTCATAGGTTATGAAGGAGTTCCAGAGTATCAAGGGGATATCAGATCGCATGCAAAGGACTCAACATTAGAGGTTTGAGGCAATTTTGGGAACTACATGCAAAACAAATTTCCCCAAATATCGACTATGAAAGTTGAAGAAATCCGACTGTCAAGACATGTGTCTTGCCATGTTTCATCACATCACATATTCCAGGAGCTGAAGGATGCACATGGCGAATGTTTGAGATTGAAGACAGTTTGAATGATAGTTTAGTTGTTAAATCTTTATTATCAAGTTGTTTAGTTAGATTTGACTTGCTATTTTTAAACACAGATCCATGTTTTTAGGATTTGTAAAACTGATTGTAAGAGGCTATAAATGCCTATTTTTGCTAAGAGACAAGGGTTCAAACTGGGAGATATTTTGATGCTACTGTATAGACTCTTTTTACAGAAATAAAGTTCAGTTTCCTTTCGTTTTCAATATCAGAGTTGTCCATTTTTCCTTTTATGTACTTTATTTCAGTTTATTTTAGTTCATAAAGACTGTTATCTCTTTATTGAGCTCATAGACTTGCAATTAAAGGATTCCTCTCTATCTTGTACTCAGCCCTACATTCATTTGTATTTGGCAATCAAGAATAGAGTTCTTCATCCCCCTTTCAAATTATTTGATCTGATTATTGTTTCCTGAAAGCACTGCTTCTTTAGATGTGTGATGAGTTGTTTATTTCATTGAATCATTAAAGACCCCATTGTCCCAAACACATAAAAACCATTATTTCTAAGTTACCAAGCATCCTTAGCCTACATACCTAAGGAGTTCCTTGGAGTGATAAAATAATGAATATATATTTTGTTGTTTAAGTACTTTACTTATGTTAAAGGGTAATGAATGCTAGACTTAACTCATAGTGCTAAGTGCTAAGTGCTCAGGGTACATAATCACTTGTTTTAACTGTGCTTATCTACCTTTGATTATGCTCTACGGTGTTAATGAGGTTAACAAACTAATGCATGTTCACTTCCTAAGTGTTAAAAGAATATTATGAAAAGTTATCTTATCACATATTCATGTCCCATCCTGGTTATAGAAACCTTCTTCATGTAACCCCCCCTACTTCTACCTTGGGTGAGACTTCCCTGCTTTGTAGGTGTTGCTGAAAGGGTTGGTAGTCAAGGTTTTGTTGGTGCACTGTTAAGCGTTGAAACCTGGGTCTGCCCCTATGCCAACACTGCATATATTTGTTAAAAAAAATATAGGCTAAGGAAAAGGATAAGAAACACAGACTCGAAATGAACAAAGGTTTTCAAGCAGTCATACAACAAGAAACTCAATACAAATGAGAGAAATTAAAGGAGAAAAACACTCCAAACCCTGAAAAGAAGATTATCTCCCCAGTATGGTCGCCAATTATGTTACCAAGAAAATATCTCTATGGCTAGGGGTAAACCACAATAGACGGAAATGAATTCAGAAATCAAATCTAATCTAAGATATTCTATATAAACAAATATGCTAATGAGACAAGATAAAAGGCCTACCTCATCCATACGTTCGATGAAGTCCATCATTTAGCACTTGACTCAAAGAAATACACCTGCAACGTTTCCTCAACAACCAAGAAACGCAAGCATATGGTGGTAATATATAATTTTATCACATTCAATAGCATAATCCATCAACATTCAAAACAAATACACCCATGGAATAAAAATTCAAATATTTGCAAGATATTATTTGGACAAGAAGAGATTATTCTATTAAAATGTAATCAACAGAAGTGAATGAATTACAAACTTCCATGTCAACATGGTTTGGAACCAAGAAACTAAGTCCCTTCCAGCTAGGCCTCCACCACTTCAATCCTCCACCAAAGGAAAGCTCATATAAGAGAGACAATGAGGTTCTCAATCATGTAGGGAAGAGCTTGGGGGATGAACAATAAGTTCAGACTTAAAAGGATAAAGGGATGCAGACTCAATATGAAGTGAATAATTTCTCCAGAGTAACTTTTCTCTCAAAGTTGAATTCTTCTCTTATTTTCCATAGCTCAGATTTGTTCCATTTATAGCCTTCAAGTAGAACTGAAGGGCCAATTCAGAACGTTTCCATTATATGGAAGGTCAAGGATCATCGATCTCATGACATGACATGGAAACTCGACACCATTTTTTAATGTTGGGAACAAAACCTGATGTACGTGGGCTATAGTGGTGAAACCTGCGTATACACATGTTTTATAATATATGGGATGCATATATGTGGAAAAATAATTTTTTTCTCTGGTATTTGTAAAAAGGGACTTCAATTCTGCATAGGGAAATGGAACAAGGCATTCTGAGAAAATTTGCATAGGGTGAGGTAAATCTTGCTATGACACTCGACCAATTCAATCATCCACCAAAGGAAATCTCATATAAGAGAGACAATGAGGTTCTCCATCAAAAGGGGAAGAGCTTGGGGGTTGAACAATGTGTTTAGAATTAAAAGGACAAAGGGATGCAGATTCAATATGAAGTGAATAATTTCTCCATAGTAACTTTGCTCTCAAATGTTGAATTCTTCTCCTCTTTCCACAGCTTGTATATGTCCCATTTGTATCCTTCGAATGGAACTTAAGGGCTGATTCAAAATGTTTCCAATATATGGAAGGTCAAGGATCATGGATCTCATGATGTGACATGGAAACCCAACACCATTTTTTAATTTTGGGCACAAAACCCGATGTACGTGGGTTCTAGTGGCGCAAACTACATATACACATGTTGTATAGCTGTTAGGGCATGTATATGTGGAAAAATAGTATTTTTAGCTCTGGGAAGTGTAAAAAGGGACTTCATGTCTACATAGGGAAATGGAAAATGCCTTCTCATTAAGTTGCATGGGGTGAGGCAAATCTTGCTATAACACCAAAGTTCTTTATACTATGTTGATTAATATAGGATTTCCACAATGAGTGAATCTTAAAGAACTAAGTAGAATTAGATTATAATCTCTAAATCTCATTCAAGTTGGCATCAAGCACTATCTTGGCATTGAGCCACCAATATGGCATCCTCGAAGAGTAGTATATTTTTTTCTATTCTCTGTTGGTTGTCTCACATTTCTAATGAGTTGATTAGTTGGTTTATATTTCAGGGAGCCTTTGAAGTATTTACATTTCTAGTATGTTCATGATGACATCAAGACAAGAACTCCCAACTTTAGGAAACTTTCATGAGTGACTAGACCTTGTTTGATTTGAAAATAGTGGGCTGACTTGTTTTTCTATGCAAGCAACCTCTACTTTATTAAAATAAAACTTTACAGGACCTTGCTCAATGTGTTATAATATGCAAGATAAATTATGTGCCAAGTTAATGCATCTTCTTTTAAATGTTCATGTGTGAGGAACTTTTCCTTTAAATGGTTAAATATGTGTTTTAAATAAATACACAACAAAACATAATTTGCAAAAAATAAACCATCAATCTCACAACAATAACAAGATGATAAAGGAGTTCACCCCTCTCTGGGCTACATCTCCTTGAGCCTCCTTCAATGGACTTGGCTCTCTGGGATTAATTTTTCAAAGATTCTTTTACAATCTTCTTCTCAACTCCAATGGATTTTTTGACTATACCATTGGGTTTAGAATACATAAAAACCCCAAAAATGACTAATTAAACTCTGAAAATGGATCATGGCTCATCCGGGCATGACCTCTTCTACATGTGGCCTTGAGCTTCCCTGAGCTTCCTTTTGGTAAAAACACTTGTAAAAGTCCTCAAAATCCTTTGAAACCTATCTCAATGTGTTAAGATCATAACAAATAGCCAAAAATGACTATTCAATCACAGAAAACAAACTTGTGCTCATTTGAGCATGACCTCAATCAATGAGGGCTTCAAGCTCCCTAGAGCTCTCTAAAACTTCAATGGTGAAAAACCTGCAAAAGAAGTCTTCAAATGGCTTTGAAAACAGTGCCAATGGATTTAGAACGTCCAAAAACCCCTAGTTGGGCTTTTTTTACACCTCATTTGGCCAAACAAATGAAGAAGATAGGCCTCCTGCCATTTCCCTCCTTCAAGCTTGTTGTCTCTGGTTCGCCAAAATGCACCTCTGTGTGGCCAACCTAGCACACACGCTCAAAATCATGCTAAAACCTAGAACATGAGCGCAACCACATAACGGTGTGAACTATAGGACGGTTATGGGCACGCCTATCCCCTAATCGCCAAGTCTGTGGTCATAAAGGTCACCATGTGACCTCGTGCTAGTGTAAAAAAGGGCTAAGTCCAAGCCAATGGTTAAACGCCATGTATTGGGTGTGTGGTTAAACTGTTTAAACTCCCACGCACAAATGACAAGATCATATGGTATTTGTGTATACGACTGGGGGCTAATCGTTTGAACACAAAACCAAATCCGCGCGAATCCTAGATCCATTTGACAAACGTGTGCTGGTGGTCCGATTGAATTCATATGTGACTAGGGGCCGCGGATTAGACCCGACCCAGACCGCGCTCCAAATCACACTTTACTTCAATTTAAATATAATTAAAACCATATGTTTTACAAGGACCACCGTGTGGGCTAGTGGTAGCCCACACATTACCAAAGTGTTGAACCTTGGGGGAGGTCCGGGGTTCGATCCCCATGGACTCCATAACTTTTAAACAATAACCAAAACAAAAACCAATAACAGGGTGCCACGTGGTAGCCCACGACTGGGCCACGTGGCACTAAACCACTTGCCATGATAATGCCACGTGTCCACTAATGATTTGTCCAAACTTCCAACTCAGCACATGCCATGTGTCATACGGACCTACCAATTCAGCCCTACCACATGTCATATGGCTCTGCCACATCATCGTACGGACATGCCACGTCAGCATCCGTATGGATTGTACGGACTGTACAGTCAGCACATTTTTTTACCTGTTTGACGATTCGAACAAAATGCAATATCTCTCTCATCCGACATCTGTTTGAACCCAAACAAGTTGCGTTGGGTTCGTGACAACGAGGGCTACACACCCATTTGTTTTGAGGAAATTACAAGAACTTTTATTTTTGAACTAAATTTTGACCCCTGGTCTAGATTCTGATCACGCCTTCCCACTGAAAGGATTTTGGACCCACAAAAGATTATGATTATCTGTCTGAGCTTCAATACTCTTCTTCTTTCAAGTTCTATCAACCGATTCTACTTGAAAAGTCTTTTTGACAATCACCTGTATACCTTGACATGCCTTGCACTACAACTGGCTATGTCCCTCAACCACTGTTCTCTGGATGTTGTTGACCCACTGTTCTCTTTGTGCTTGGAAGGCTTCCAACCTTTTCACTAAGAAACAAGTCCCTCTTGTGAACTCTTTGGCGTCAAAACAACCCGCTCTACAATGGCTGCAAAAACTTCCCGCGACACCTTGTCACAAGCCAAGAAAACCATCAATCTTGAAAAAAAATTTATACAAGACTGAAAATGATGCCAACGAAGTCTTTTTTCTCTTCAATAAAACGGTCACATCTTGTGCTTCATCAAATCACATGGCATTTTCCTACATCTTGGTGTACTCAAAATCAACTTACAAGCCAACAAACACCATCGACTAAACATAAGTCGAAAAACATGATCGACACAACATAGTCGTCAAGACAACATCGACACAAGTCAAGACTCATTTGAAACATATCGACCTTCCCAATGACAAGTCGACATTCATGATACACAATCATGTTACAATCATGATCCATTCATGATGAACTATCACCAAGTTCACTATTTACACACACACAAAACACATGTATGTGCATAGCTCTTGAACTCTCCTTCAAGTACAAACATAAGTACATAAACCTGAAACATGTGGGTACATAAGAGCTGAATATGAAAAAGATATATGGTTGTAACAAGTGAACATCATACCCTCTTTTACATCCTCCTGGCGAAGTTGTGCAACAACAAGAATGCCTTCAAATGAATTTCATTTACATGCAACTTGCATCATACAAGTTGTAATAAATCGCTGCAACTTGTCATACTCTCAACATAAATGCACACATAAGGCTGAAATATGCATCTACAACAGAAAATACAAGCCTTACTTGCTCAAGAAATCCAACCATTTCTTACCAAGCCAACTCAATGGTGAATTTTTCTGCTGAAAATCATCTTCTTGTGAATCATCTTGACCCACATCGATGATGGAATCTCCTCTTCCATTCTTGCCAATCTCTATATCCATCTGCTTCTTTTGCTATGGATGAGTGGTTGGAGAAAATGTCCAACATTGGTCAATGAGATGACCCCTCTTCTGACAATGAGTGCAAATCTTTTTCATCCTCTTTTCAAGTTGTCTTTGCTTGTAAAGTTTCCTGAAAGTGGTCAATCTTTTCCAACATTTTGAAATATGATGGTTATATAAACCACAATATGTACATGGAATTTTTCTTCCATTTTTACATGCGAATTTATCATGCTTAACATAATCAAAAGAAACTGAATGACAGGCAGAATTATACCTTGAACATTCACCTTTATCGCCTCTTTGAGGAGGTGAATTTGAAGAGTTACAAGCTCTCCTTTGAAGACCAACAACAATTTTCTTGTCTGCATGATTGTCACAACTCTTTCATTTTGCACATTTGCATTCATCTTGAACACAAACTTTTCATGCTTGAGAGATTGAACTTGCAACAAAAGTTCTTGAAATTTCACCTTTATAGCCTTCTTGAGGAGGTGAACTTGAAACAAAATTTGTTCTTGGAACTTTTTCCCTTATCTCCTCAACTTTGGAATTTGCTCCATCTCTTTGTTCATATCCAAGACCACAATACTTGGGCCTCTCTTCAACAACAATAGGCTCAACAATGTCTTGTGCATGCTTGCCTAATCCTTTACCTTCATAGCCCATTTTTAACAATAACTTGGACCCTATTCCTCTTGTGTGATTTTCATAAACACCAAAGAATTCATCTTGAGAGGAATTTGAAGATAAACTAACATTACATACCTCATGTTCATGCATGTACCTAGTAAGGGTTTCCTTTGCCTCATGGAGTTGAGTCTCCATCTCATGCAACTTTTCAAGAAGTTGGTCTTTCTCCTCCTGTATGGCCATCAACTACTCTTCAAGAACAATCCGCTCTTCTCTATCTTCCCACAACTCTTGTACCATATCTCTCATGGTTACAAACTCCTTCAACATCTCTTTGTCAAATAACTTGGATAATGACGATGTATGAGAACTATCAATGTTTGAAGCTTCCTCCATCCTTGCAAGATATCAAACTTCAACACAAAACTTGCACAAATACCAACAGCTAAAACTCTAGCTATCAATGGCAATCACATGAGCAAAATAAACTATGCTATGATACCACCTGATCTGAAAATAGTGGGCTGACTTGTTTTTCTATGAAAGCACCCTCTACTTCATTAAAATAAAACTTTGCAGGACCTTGCTCAATGTGTTATAATATGCAAGATAAATTATGTGCCAAGTTAATGCATCTTCTTTTAAATGTTCATGTGTGAGGAATTTTTCCTTTAAATGGTTAAATATGTGTTTTAAATAAATACACAAAAAAACATAATTTGCATCAAATAAACCATCAATCTCACAACAATAAAAAGATGATAAAGGAGTTCACCCCTCTCTGGGCTACATCTCCTTGAGCCTCCTTCAATGGACTTGGCTCTCTGGGATTAATTTGTCAAAGATTATTTTACAAGATTCTGCTCAACTCCAATGGATTTTTGAACTGTACCATTGGGTTCAGAATACATAAAAACCCCAAAAATGACTAATAGAACTCTGAAAATGGATCATGGTTCATCTGGGCATGACCTCTTCTACATGTGGCCTTACGCTTCCCTGAGCTTCCTTGTGGAAAAAACACCTGTAAAATTCCTCAAAAGCCTCTGAAACCTATCTCAATGTGTTCAGAGCATAACAATTAGCCAAAAATGACTATCCAGTCACAGAAAACAGACTTGTGCTCATCTGAGCATGACCTCAATCAATGAGGGCTTCAAGCTCCCTAGAGCTCTCTAAAACTTCAATGGTGAAAAACCTGCAAAAGAAGACTTCAAATGGATTCGAAAACAATGCCAATGGATTCAGAACGTCCAAAAACCCCTAGCTAGGCTTTTTCGGCACCTCATTTGGCCAAAACAATGAAGAAGATAGGCCTCCTGCCATTTCCCTCCTTCAAGCTTGTTGTCTCTGGTTCGCCAAAATGCACCTCTGTGTGGCCAACCTAGAACACACACTCAAAATCGTGCTAAAACCTAGCACACGAGCACAACCGTATAACGATGCAAATTGTAGGATGGTTATGGGTGTGCCTAACCCCTAACCACCAAGGCCGTGGTCATAAAGGTCACCATGTGACCTCGCGCTAGCGCAAAAAGGGCTAAGTCCAAGCCAATGGTTAAACGCCACGTATCGGGCACATGGTTAAACCGTTTAAACTCCCACACACAAATGACAAGGTCATATGGTATTTGTGTATACAACAGGGGGCTAATCATTTGAACACAAAACCAAATCTACCCGAATCCCAGATCCATTTGACAAATGCACGCTGGTGGTCGTATTGAATTCATATGTGACTAGGGGCTAGGGCTTAGCCCCAGCCCGGACCACGCCCCAAATCATACTTTACTTCAATTTAAATATAATTAAAACCATATGTTTTACAAGGACCACTGTGTGGGCTAGTGGTATCCCACACATTACCAAAGCGCTGAATCTTGGGGGAGGTCCGGGGTTCGATCCCCATGAACTCCATAAATTTTAAACAACAACCAAACCAAAAACCAATAACAGGGTGCCACGTGACAGCCCACGACTGGGCCACGTGGCACCAAACCAATTTCCATGATAATGCCATGTGTCCACCAATGATTCGTCCAAACTGCCAACTCAGCACACACCACGTGTCGTACGGCCCTGCCAATTCAGCCTTGCCATGTGTCGTACGGCTCTGCCACATCATCATATGGACATGCCACATTAGCATCCATACAGACTGTACAGTCAGCACATTTTTTTACCTATTTGACGATTCGAACAGAATGCGATATATCTCTCATCTGACGTTTGTTTGAACCAAAATGAGTTGCGTTGGGTTTGTGATGATGAGGGCTACGTACCCGTTCATTTTGAGGCAATTCCGAGAAATTTGATTTTTGAGCTAAATTTTGACCCCTGGTCCAGATTCTGATCATTGTCCCTTCTCAATAATGCATTTGTCATCCCTAAACAACCAACATTATGTTTTCAGATCCGGTCACATCTTCTAATGACGCGAGTAGTGATAAAAAAGGTCCACAAATTTGAAAATACCCTTCTCGAGTACTCGCATGGTTGAGAACCAAGCAGACTTTGTGAAATGTTTTCCTCCAAACAAATACCAAGGGGGGCCACCAAATGCAATGCACATTGAATGACAATCTTGCATTGAAATAATTTCTCTCCCAACAAAGGGGGTCCTTGACATATTTCTAGGACTTCCAAATATTTTGTGCTAAAAAAGTGACATGGGTAATTTGGAATTTGATTGGAGTGAATAATAAACTAGGCAAGTTGAGATGTTTCCAACCCTTTTTTCTTAACTGGGCCCCTTGTAGAAAATTGTTGCACAATAACACTTTCCAATTCTCATGATCTTCCACTTCTTTTATCACCCATTTACATAGGGATTGGGCTTGATGAAAGGATAATATAATCATTCCCAACCCACCTTGTTCGTTTGGACTATAGAAACTTCTCATTTTCACTTGATGGAAACCCTTTTTCCCTTCCAGGTTAGCCCAAAGGAATTCTTAAAGTATTTTCTCCAGCTATCTATAGGTCACAACAAATAACTCAATAATAATAATAATGAATATGTGGAAAGAGGAAACTTGGAACAAATTTGGAACATAGCTGCTAAGGATAGAGGTTGAGGCATCCACTTATCCATTTTATTAGCTATTTGTTCTGACATACCTTCCTATATATGTTTTGGAAAAGATTGGAAAGCAAAGGAAATCCCTAGAAATTTAAATACATTCCTAGGTTAAATCCAATCCCACCCTTGATAGGGAATCCAATCATGGGTAGCATCCTACACCAACATCTATGAAAGGATTTGTCCTTTTGAAGCTTATAATTTGAGTCCTCATTAAAAATAAAACTACAATCGATAGTGTTATTATCCCACTATTTGTCTTACAAAATAATATTGGAAGATTCATACAAAAAATGACCTTTAACCATTTGACCAACATTAGGTCTAGGTAAGGGAATACCTTTAATCAATCCTTCAAGAGACTAATGGTGAAAGTGGTATCCAATGGATTCTATAACCAATGCATATGAGGCTAGGGCCAATGTGGAATCATTACCTAATTGATATAAACAACCAAACTTCCTCATATTTAGCTTTATTATCATAAACACATGCTGAAGAATCCAATAATAAGGTTTTGATCACCTGGATAAAGGATTGAACAAACTAAAATCCTAACACATTGTAAGAATAACCAACTATTCCACTCGATTGTAGCCTTTCTAAAAAATCTAGTTTAATGAGAAATACCTTCAACCCTAGGCATTTATCTCATTCCATACCATCCCATATTGCAATTAAATTATCAAGTTTAAACCAACCTCAAATGAAACTATATTTCTCTTCATTGATAACCTAATATAAAATGTGTTATTTCTACAAGACCATGGCCTTGGCCAAAATCTTATAAGAAACATTGAGGAGGGTAATTAGCTTCCAATTGGTAATCAATTATACGTCCCTCATTTTGGGATGAATTTGATGAATCCTTTGTTGATCAAATTTCCTAGGGATTTATCTTAGATAAATCCTCTATAAACACTAATCAAGTAGGTCCCAATACAATCCCATGCAAATTTTAAAATCAAATCACAAAAAATCATTTAGCTTAGGAGACTCATCATCAACCATTACCAGAAGATATTTCATTAGCTTTAGTTGGGTCAAATATTTATTGCAGAGAATTTCTTGTTTGTGTGAAACTTTTTGAGGTATAAGGCTAATGCATGTATGCATCACCAACCTTTATGCATCAATCATACCCTGGCATTGAAAAATAGTATGATAGGACTCAACAAATTCCCAAAAACTTTCCTCTTGGTTGGTCACCCTTCCCAACTTTTTCCTCAAGGAACAAATTCTCTTAAATGCTTCCTTGATAGAAAGCATTTTGAAGAAGGATTTCATGGGTTGATTTGCAATGTTAAGCGAATAGAGAAGAGACCTAATTTTTACACCCTGGGTTTGATGAATCTCATCAATATTAAAATAATGTCTTAATTTGGAAACTCACTATTGAACAAATCCATCATAAAGATTATTTTGAATAGATTGATAAGACTCCACAAACTCCTATTTGACCACTTTATGGTATGAGCAATGCAAAATTGTTATCTTCCATCAAAATACTCACAAGAAAGTTATGATTTTTCCAATGGCTTCAATCCACCATACAATCAAAACATCCTCCCCATGCAACCTATGAAAGAAGATCCAAATATATAGCATGACCTAAAGGCAAGCCAAGTGTTGAAAATGGGAAAAATTAAGTATAAATCAGGATTTATGCATTATAGTTTTCATTTCTTCCTAGGAAATTGAGAAAACTATAGGATGGTAGTCAAAGAGATTGACCTCCCATGATAATTTCACCAATGTACCTCCATCATAGTAAAATAAGAATGTGTTCTACTCCAACAACATAACTAGCTAGGTGCTTCATGAATCACTCAACACTGTACCTGAGATTAACTAAGAGAACTATTTCCTTGACAAATTGGCTCTCTAATACTTGTAAAGGTAATAAAGGTTGGGTTTGGGCTTAAGACCAATGTAGTTCATATGTTCTTTCTAAGGCATGTAGATAAGGTTAACCCCAATTTTATCTTATTGGGACTTCATGTTATTGAAATCTCCACTAAAAACGATTCTCATGCAGGAGAAATTATTGTATCCAATCCCATAACACATCTCTTTCTTTTTCATTATTGGGGGCATACAAATTAACAAATAGCAAAACTTGACCATCAATATTGAGGAGAACCCACACAAATCAACTAGACAATTCATTTATTTGATCAATAATGTAATTCATTACAAGATTAAGTGGGATAAAATTGGCTACCCTCTTGCCTATCCTCTAATGGGGAAGACAGATGGGTGGTTGGATTTGTTGTAGGAGTCACGAAACTATGAATTTAGTGGGTATTGGGCCATTAGTGATCTGAATTTTATGAGAATAATGAAATGACTACAGACTATTAACCGATGCATAACACAAAATAATAGAGATGCGGTAAAATTGGTTTTCTACTCAATAAGGAAATAAGTTGAAATGTAAAATGAAGCGGAAAACAAGCTTGTTGGAATCGTGGTGGCTTATCTTTGAGAAGAGATGTGACGACTGGGCTCATTTGCAAGAAGATGAATAAAATGAGGATCTGAAATACTTTTTACAATAAACAGGAGTGTCAAAAACCATAGACATCCAAAAACCTAAGCCTAGGAGATGAACCACCAAAAGTCATGTGGGCCCCGTTTGGGTAAGTCAGTACATCAACTTCCTGGGGTCGTAAATTTTTCATATGATCTCCATTTTAGGCGTATAATATCTCGTTGGAAAGATCTATCCGAGGAATACAATTTTTGCCCAAAATTTCATGATGAAATTTTGTGAATGCAACATACCCAAAAAAACGTCATTTAGGGCCTCAAAACAGCTCTGGAAGTTCAGGACCCAAAAAACTGCTAAAAATAGTAAATTACCAAAATTGTCAGAAAGATGTTTTGAGCTAGCTGGAAAAGGTGGGTGGCCACCGATATCCACCTGTATCAATCCTCCCTCCTTAGGAATCAATGGTCTCCATTGCATTGAGTTCCCCCATCAGATGACGAAATTTCTGTTGAATTTGGCCTCGGGTGAGCCACTTGCCTTGGTGAAGGAGCTGCTCTACTTTGACGACTCGATAAAGCTTGATCCTTTGTTGTCGAGTTACCTTGATCTGTGTGTCCACAATCTAATCACTGGAGTCCTGTTGTATGCAGTCAGGGTTGAGCTCTATTGGTGTCAGTTTTTCTACTATGTTTGAGGTGTCCAATAATGGTGGGAAATAAAGTTGAAGGAGGTCGATGTTGAACACTTGGCACAGGCCAAGGAAAGAAAGAATGTTGAGCTCAAAATAATTATATCCCATAACCTTGGTGATGGTTTATGACCCATAACAGAGTGGGCAAAGCTTCCGATGGGGTCCTGTAAGGCATTCTTTCTGCAAGTGCAACCAAACTTTGTCGCCCACTTGAAACTTATGTGACACCCGATGTTGATCATGGCACTGCTTGTACTTGTCATTGGACTTGTTAGCACTAGGAATCACCTTAAGATTGCATGGAAGGCAAGCCCAATACCCATCAGGTTATGTGTGAATGTAAGGGTGTTTTAAAGCGTCAAATGGAAAAAGACTCAAAATGATAATGTTCCAACTTAGAAAACACGACTAGCATGCACCAGCAATCAAGGTCTTGGCTAACTTCAATTAGTAATTTGGGAGTAAGTATGAATAGAGGGAAGACTTGAATAAGAGTAATATAGGGACTACTGTAAACATTAGTTCTACAAAATCCTAAGGAAGAAATTTTCTTAACACAAGATCTTCTTGAACTCATAAACTAAGGAAGCTAAATAAACATCATGATAATATAATGATCAAACATCCACCATAACATCACCACAATCATTTATGTGAATCTTTCAAAGCATGAACATTTATCATCAGAAGAAAATAAGATAAAATAGAAGTTGATTTCTTGTTAAGAACCAAACATCAATATAGCATAGAAAAACCTCAGGAAAAGTACTCAACACCTTGAAAAAGAGATAATTTCAGATAATAAGCCTCTTCGAGGGGGAAACCTCCTTTTACCCCACTTAAATGTTCAAGTACAAGATGATTCAAAATGAAAAT
>ML802253.1:116979-153675 GCA_009831015.1 Picea engelmannii
TTCATTTTGAATCATCTTGGACTTGAACATTTAAGTGGGGTAAAAGGAGGTTGCCCCCTCGAAGAGGCTTATTATCTGAAATTATCTCTTTTTCAAGGCGTTGAGTACTTTTCCTGAGGTTTTTCTATGCTATATTGATGTTTGGTTCTTAACATATAATTGTGGTGGATATTCCAGAAGTGTATGGTCTGGTTTTGAGAAGGGACTGGTCGGAGCAGCTACATGGTTACTTCGCAACGGACTGGTCTCACTTATGGCTTCCAGAAAATGGTAAGCCCAACAAAATCAGGGTGAATCGTGAGCGTTACCTCAAGTTCATGGTAACAGACTTGAATGACCCAAATGAACCATATACACCTCCGGCTAATTCACCTGAAGTCCAAGGGATGGACACCTTCTTCGGAAATTTCACGGCTGAATCTTCACCTATCAACAATCCGCAACAACAATCCGAGATCAAAGCATGTATGCAACCAACAGCTTCTATCCAACAGTCCCATGAGCCGGATGGAAATCAAATTTGGTCTTTATATTTTGACGGTTCCAAGTCTAAAGAAGGAGCTGGTGCAGGCTGCATCATTATCGATCCGGTAGGTAACAAAACATTATTGGCTTGTAGGCTAGAATTTGAATGTACTAACAATATTGCAGAATATGAGGCTTTATTGCAAGGTATCAGAAAAGCCTTGTACATGCACATTCAAAATCTGGTTGATTTTGGCGACTCTGAGATAGTGGTCAGGCAGGTGAGAAATTCTATACATTGTCTTTCCCCACATCTCAAATGTTACCATTCTGAGGTATGGAGTTTAATGAACAAATTTTCTGCTTTTAATATAAATTCCATTCCTAGATTAAATAACGCTGAAGCAGATCTACTCGCTAATGTTGCTTCTAAACTTCTTCCTACAGAAGGCTTATCCCCGAACGCATTCTCCGTGGAGCTATTGTTTCGACCATCTGTTCCTGACAATATCACAAACTGGAGAGTATTTGATGATGATCAGCAGATCATTAACTTTATGCACATGGAAGAAACCTTCCAAGGCGCTGTGATAGATGAAAAAACGCATGACGACAATTTGCACGACTTTACGGTAATACCTAATCCGAAATCTCCTAAGGCTCTATCGGACATGGTAAATTCCATACCCAAATCTGTTGTAAGACTAGAAAAGTTTTATGATTTTGAAGATAAATTTAAAAAGACGGTCAATTGCAAAACCAACAGTGCCTCATTGTCTTATGAAAAAGTCAATTTAGGGACTAGTGAAAATCCTCAGTGTATCAACTTAGGCTTGGGATGTTCTAGACAAGAAAAAGTTGCTTTTGTTAAATTATTTAAAGAATTCAAAGATGTCTTTGCATGGACTTACGAATATCTTAAAACGTTCGATCCTAATATTATACAGCATGTCATCCCGATGAAACTCCAAACCTTACCCTTCCAACAAAAACTGAGGAAAATTCATCCTAAACTAGAACCGACCATATAAAAAGAATTAAATAAACTCCTAAGTGCTAAAATAATTTTTCCTGTTAGACACACTCAATGGGTATCCAACCTCGTCCTAGTGCGGAAGAAAAACAGAGAAATTCGACTTTGTGTTGATTTCTGAAACCTCAACAAAGCATCTGACAAAGATAATTATTCTGTCCCTCCCATGGAACAGATCCTTCAACAAGTATCTGGTTCTGAGAGGCTATATTTACTAGATGGTTTCTCTGGATACAACCAAGTCTTGATGTCTCCACCAGACCAATTAAAAACTACCTTCCGTACCCCGTGGGGCACTTATGCTTATCGCAAAATTCCCTTTGGATTGATTAATGTCGGTGCTACCTTTCAGAGAGCAATGGACATTTCTTTTAGAGGCTTAATCAATCACTCCGTAGTAGTCTACTTAGATGATGTGACCGTTTATTCTAAAAACAAAGATGATCATCTAGCTCACTTACGAGCCGTTCTGCTACGATGTCGTAAATATGGCATCTCCTTGAACCCTAAGAAGTCCATCTTTGCAGTAGAACAGGGTAAACTACTAGGATTCATTGTGTCTAGTGATGGAATGATTATTGACCCCAAGAGGACCCAAGTCATCGCTAAACTTCCCCCACCTACCTCCAAAAAATCCATGCAGTATTTCCTAGGCCAGATTAATTTCGTGAGAAGATTTGTCCCCAGTTTCTCTGAAATGGTCAGGCCTCTCCAGAACCTGATTAAAAAAGACACCCAATATCACTGGGGACCCACAGAAAACCAAGCTTTCAATGCTATAAAGAAGGCCATAATAGACACTCTATCTCTCATGAGCCCTGATTTCTCTCAAGACTTTACACTCTATACTTTTGCCTCTGATCATTCCTATGACGCAGTCCTAACTCAGAAGAATTTCGAGAACAATGAAGTACCCATTGCCTTCATGAGCTCTTCTTTCAAAGGTGTTGAACTTAACTACCCAGTGGTCGATCGGCAAGCATACGTTGTCTTCAAGGAAGTTAAGCATTTTCGGTCATATCTTTTGAAGTCAAGGACGAAGGTCATTGTCCCCTACCCTGCTGTAAGGAACTTGTTAGTGAAAAAGGAGCTAGGAGAGAAAAGAGCCAACTGGGTCACCTCCTTGCAGGAGTATGACTTAGAAATCACCCCAGCACAGATCGTGAGAGGCCAAGGGTTGTGTAAGTTGGTAGTTGATTCAGAAACCGAACAACGAGAAGATAGCGATACGTCAGACCTGGAACAATGCGATGAAAGTTTGATATGTTGTACACAAAACCTCGCAAGTCCTTGGTACGACGATATTAGACACTGTCTTCAACATGGATTAGCACCCCGTCACCTTGACCCTGCCAAGAGAAGAGCGTTGAGACTCAAGTCTGCCTCCTTTCATCTAGTTAACGTTATACTGTTTCGTCAGAATTTTGATGGCGTACTGATGCGTTGTCTTGAAAAGGACGAAGCAGAAAGAGTCTTGCTCGAGTTGCATGCAGGAGAAGCTGGTGGTCACTTCGGTGGAGAAACCACTGCTCATAAGGTTTTAAGAGCCGGTTATTACTGGCCGACGCTTTTTAGAGACACCCATGCCTTGTGCCATAAATGTATCATTTGTCAGAAAGCATCAGGGCGATTGCAAAAACCAACCTTCCCCTTGTAACCCGTTTCAGTCGATTCTCCTTTCCAGCAATGGGGACTTGATATCATTGGTCCTATTAACCCTCCATCCTCACAAAAACACAAGTATATTGTGACAACCACTGATTACTTTACTCGATGGTCTGAAGCTGACACGCTAAGAACTATTAATACAAGTCAGGTGATCGCTTTTCTAAACTCGAATATCATCACTCGTTTTGGTATCCCTGATTGTCTTGTCTTTGATAACGCTTCATACTTTTCTTCTCTTGAGATGAGTGAGTTCGCCTTAGAAAAGGGAATAAGGATGAAGTATTCTGCTAGTTACTACCCCCAGGGCAATGGCTTAGCAGAATCAACAAACAAGAACTTGATCAAAATTATCAAGAGAACCGTGGCTGAAAATCACAAAAACTAGCACAATGCACTACTTAATGTGTTGTGGGCTGATAGGGTAACACCCAAAGCTTCCATAGGTAATTCCCCCTTTTTTCTCATTTATGGTAGAGAAGCCATTCTGCCACCTCACATTCTTCTTCCTTCGCTCCAATTGTCACAAAAAGTTCAAGAAGAAGATTGTCCCCCTTTAGAAATTCGTATTAACGCTTTGATGAAGTTAGAAGAAGTAAGAACCCAAGCTAAGCATAAGTTAGACCAACATCAACAACTGATTAAAAGATGGTTTGATTCTAATTTTGCTTCTGATAGGAATTTTGAAGTAGGCGATCTCGTCTTAAAGTGGGACAAACCACACGAAGGGAAGGGTGAACATACCAATTTTCAAAATTTGTGGCTTGGGCCATTTTTGATTGCTGAAAAGTTGGGTCCTAGTTCCTTTCGATTGCAGAATCTTGGAGGGCAGCTTGACACCTATCCGGTGAATGGCCAAGCCCTAAAAAGATACTTTGCTTGATACCTACCCTTGTATATTATGTAAATATTTGCTTTTGTTTTTATTTTTGCCTTTGTTTTCGTTTTTATTTTGATTTGGATTGATCAGTTTTTTATGTTTTTTGAAACATATGCATGCCTGTGTACTGAGCTATTCAGATAAAGACCGTAGAAAATCTCTTCGCTGAAATGACTTCTGAAAGATTGTACGAACATCAGTGATATATTTATGAAATTGATATTTATGTTGAAATTTTTTGCTGTTTGAAAGAAGTTTACTAATTTCAATCTCTGAGCAAAGTTTGTCATGATCATCTATTATCTTTTTACGCTGTCCCTTTTCAGTAAAGGAATGACTCAAAAAGGATTTCTCCCTGTCATAGTAAGTTGTTTTAGAAATAAAACATTTCCGGAGCTGGATAAAGGACAATAAAAAAAAAAAAAAAAATTGATGAGGTCTGAAAAAATATGATAAAATATCAAGATTTTTCAGCGTCACCCCGCTCAGCTATACACAAAAGAAAAACAAAAAAATGTAAATAAGAGATGTGGGAAGTGTTTGTAAACCTGCCGGGATACTGAACAGGTTCGCTGGCAGTGAGTAAATGCAAGCATGGTGCCAAGACAACTTCGTCGGGGTATTGAACAGGCCTGCTGGCAGCGAAGCAATGTCGGGTACAATGAAAATCTGTAAAAATTATAAGAAACCTCTTTTAAAAGTCCTTTATTCTGATCTAGAACTTCTTGACAGGATACAGACGTCCGAGTGGGTTAAATGGAAACCATGTCGAGGCTATGGATGCCTGCTGGAAGCAGCGGCCATGCCAACAATATTGAAGATTTTATCATTAATATCGTGACTTACTGATCTTAAGACTGTTATTAGTTTTCGTCTTTTAAAACATCACTGAAAAAGATGGTAAATGATGATGTTTGTACGATTTTTTGGTTGTTGTTTTTGAGTTGAATTTTTCTTTGCTGTCCTAATCTGAATTTGTTTCTTTCGACAGAGATAACTACTTCTCCCAGTGTGTCGCCATTGTTGGCAGCCAATTCAATTTTTTCAATTTCCCTTAAAGCTGCCTACACCTATGTCTCTTGAACTTCAAATTTCTATCACATTTTGCAAACAGAAGACATTTTTATTTCATCCGACATTTGCAATTGGTTTTGATTTATTTTTTCACGACTGAAAGCATGAAAACTCCCCCATCGTTATTTGGACTTTCATGATCTGCTCATTGATATTCTGATTGGTACTTACCTTTGGTTTATTTTTCGAATTATGTCCATTTGCCTATTATCACTCTGATTGCGCAACTTGATTTTTATTTTATTGATAAGTCATTGAGCATGTTGATTGATGAATTATACTCGATTATATAGGAGTCATGGTGAATTAAAGGTTTTTATATGGTATGATCCTTATTACTATAAGCTCTTGACTTATCGATTTTATGAAATCTCTTGTTGCAATGTTTATAAACTTTGATTATGCTAAAAGCGCATGGGTCACATATGAGTTTGATTTCATATTAAATGGAAATGTTTGATTACACACATGGCGCGTTGATGAAACATTTGGACTTTACTTTGGTTTGAATTATACACATGGCGCATTGATATGATATATGGTTTTGGTTTTACATTGAGTAATGGCACGTTGATATGATTATCCACCGCTCGAAATTTGGGTTGGCCGATTAGTATGGTTTAAACGATATGATGAAGTGATTGAATAGCACTGTACTGTGCCATTAATATGCTGCATGGCGGTGATAATACCACCACCTTCGCACGCATACATTAATTCATTACCCTTTGAACGCTTGCAGCTGTTAGCCATAACGATTTTTGCCCCTGTGTATTGTTGTGTTCAATCCAAACCCTACCATGCACCCGCACCATGGCTCCGGTCGTAAGGGCTGAACCCAATGGTAGCCAGACATTGTTGATGTTCGATGGTGCTTACAGCGACCTGGAGGAGTTCGGATGGCTCCCGTTCATACGAAAGTTTGATGGCTATAACCCTAGCGTGGCTCGACAATTTGCATTAACCTTTGATGGCTGTCAAGCCAAGGTTGGGGATGTGCAGCTAGAAATTGATGAGCAATTTATCAGTTTATCTACCGATCTGCCTGCTGTCGAACAGAGATGGTCAAAAAATTGCAAAATGGAAGATGTCCCATGGACATTACTCTTCCAGTCACGAAGGGTGAGTTCTTGTGACAAGGGTTTGCCCGCAAATATGCTTAAGCAACGCTGGCATGACTTGCTCATGGTAACCAAGCAGTTCGTCACCTGCGAGGGCAGATATGGTTTCGTGTTCTTGTATCACCTTCGGCTACTGATGGTTTTCATGGGATATGAGCTTAATATTCCTTACTACTTGCATAGGAGTCTGTTTAAAATGTCTAAAAGGTACAAACGGAACCAGGACGATAATAGTCTATTTAATTTTGGGTTAATTAAAATGCTTATTTTTTTTAAGTTGGGGTCACACCGAGACTATTGGGAGGATTTTCTTAAATGCAATAATTTTGATGATTCAAGCCTACCACAGGTTGACAAACCTGTGGTGGGAAAGTGCAAATCAGTACCCCTTGTGCCTTACAGTGCTCTGTTACCTAAACCCCTACCCAATTCTGTTACCTAGGATATCGAAGCTGCTAAACCCGTGGTTAAAAGGCCTAAAGCCAAACCCACAGTCAATTCTAAAGGTAAGAAGAATGCCCGGTTAATCTCTCGCATGGCAAGAAACAAACCAAAGGAACCTGTCAACCCTGACCCTATCATGGTGAGTGAAGATTCTGACTCAGAGGTTGAACGTTACCTGGCAAGTGAGTATCCCTACTCAGAAGGTCTGTGTGATAAACCCGCATATGATTTCGTCAAGAACCTACCACCTTGCTTGCAAAGTGACCCTAATTATCCAGGCATCACAATGACTTGTGAAACCCCCGGTGACTCTTCAAAACCCCCTCCTTCTCTATCCAAACTAGCTGCTCCACCATGTGATCAGTGTGTCTCATGGTTGGAAAGGTATTACCTTGATGTGCCAATGCTACAGTCCATAATTCATACTCTGGAGGATCAAATTGCAAAGCTCACCAGTCAAAAGGCAAAGATGCCATCCACCGATAAGAAACAACGAACAATAGGTTTGATCTTGTTTAAGAACGTGGAGTCAGCTACAACAGTCGTCAATTCAAAATTGGCGTAGCTCGAACAGCCTCACTGGTATGACTTTCACCTATTTATATGAAATACTCAACAACTCTGTTTATATCGTGGACCTGCTCTGTCGCATAAGCATGCACTTTTGTATATAATTTTGTTTTGATAAATCAATTTTCATTATCGTTTAAGTTATGATTGGATTTGGCTTTGATTCGAGTGATCGCGAGATAGATTTGATTTGTTTTTAATTTGGATTCAATCGAATACTCTGTTGTTAACATATTTTCTAAACATAGGCTATTTCTGGTATTCCAATTTTGAACGCAGTCAATGGTTCGATTTGAATTGGTTGTATTCTATACGATATGGTTAGCATAACTGTTACAATGTTATAATCCATGTCTGATTCTACGAATTCAATAACCAAAATGCAAACTGTTCGATTCACATCGTTTGACCACGTTATCATCTCGTTTCATATTGCAATAAATGTATTGTTTAAATTTGATTTGTTGAACAGAAATGATTATGCCCAGCATGGCGATTTGTTTCTATAATTAAACTCAGCCATATTCATTTTGATTATTTACTCAGTTTATATTATGAATTATGTTATGCCCCTGTTCGTTGACTGTGTGGTGATCGATAACAAAATTCGTTGGGTCGATACTCATTGAGTATGATTTCGTTTGAATACAATTGAAACAGTTTACCTATCTTTACACTTGATTGAATAATATCAATGCTATGACTATAATGAGTCAATGATGGTTACGATCATTATTTTGGTCATATCTGTTAACTGTGTGGCACTCAGTGAACGAAGTCTATGGCAACTTTTTGTGGATATTGTGATGCATGTTTCATTTTGATAATAATCGTAACAGCGTTTCTATATTTGCATTTGATTAAAACGATATGAATCCTATGCACACTATTGCAGCCGTAACAAATCGATTATGATTGTATGGATTATGATTGCATCGTATCTTATATGATTTGGTTTACCATTGATTTCATATGTTATGAAACAGTCCTGTTATGATTTGACCTGATTTTATGGCAACTGAAAAAACAGAGCATTCTTACCCTGTTCCGATTGCATTCTGTTTTTGCTTGAACCATTAGTAATTCGATTTTAATCTTTATTAAAAGAAAATTAAATTGGATTATTTTAAAAGATTTTGTTTGATTTCTATTTGGTCCTGTTTGCTATTTTAGACTAGCTACAGAATCAGATGATTCTGTAGCTAAGTCTGTAGGATCGATTTTTTAGTGTTTTGTTACTGAAATATCTCTCTAATTTGATATTTGTGTTCTATTGCAGGTAAATTCGAATTTGCAATTGAGTTATGAGCAGTTAGGGGATGTTTCAAAGATTTCACTTGCATTTCATTTTCTTAGTTTAGGAGATTTTGGGATATCTCCCAGATTATGTAAAACAATTTGATATTATCCACAAGGAATTTTTACCTTGTGAAGAGACCTATATATACTTATGATTTTTGTAATAATAATAATCCTCATTCGTGGGAGAACAAGGATATGGAGTTCTAATACAAACTGAAGTAGAATTTGGTGTTTTGTCATAGCTTTAGCTTCTCAATATATCAATATTTTGTTTTATGTTGTGTATATCAATTTGTTTATGGTTTATGACTACTTTGGCTATCTAAATCATGTGCAAATGATATAATTTTAATCACTGTTATCCATATCTTGTCTCTTCCAAATATATAAAATACATAACAATTGTTAATTCAGATTGTGAATGATAGGTTTATCTTCTTCATAAATTGAATTGTTATATATAAGTTTTTGCATAACAGGTTTCCCTTATTGCAGGAATTTGTAATCATAAGATTGTTATGATTTACTTTTATGTTTTGTTTGTTCTGTAAAACACTTCAAGGAGCAGCACAGCCTATCATTTATGAGAAGCTCATGGACTAACTGGTGCAAGTTTCCTCCTCCGACCAGCTTAGAAGTTATCATACACAGGGCAGACTTGGAACGTTTCCAGGTCAATTAGTCTGTTGTTTACTGTTTTCATTAGTAGTTTAGTTCAGATATAAGTTTAGTTAGATTTATTGAATTAATATATTAGATTGTTTAATTTCATTAAATATATTAGATTGTTTAATTTCAGTACTTTTTTTTTTCATAAAATATAAAAATAAAAAAAACATATCTTGTTGTCTTAGGGAAGAAAACACATGAGTTTTGCAGGTTTTAATTAAATATGTAGGCTGTTTATAATGTACATTTGTGAATAAGTAATATTGCAGCTTATAATTAGATAGTTGATTTGAGTTATTATAATAGTAATTAGTAGATTGTATATAATAGTTAGAATAGTTATATTTAGTTTTAGTTTAATTTAGTAGTTTGTTTTAATTAGATTCGTGAGTTAGTTAGTTTGTTTTAGTTAATTTTAGTTTGTTTTATTAGTTTTATTTGTTTAGATTACTTAGCTCAGATCAATTCTCTCTTTGGTTTTCATAGGAGACTTTAGAGCAGCCAACGGAGCCGTTAAACTTGTCAGGGTGGTCCATTCCAAACGACTTGGGTTATTTAGACAACCCCAGACCGATTCCACTCTCCCAGTTGACGGACGGTCAATTTCGCCCGTCAACACCTCTGTTTTCAACTGATACACCTCTTTTATTGTATCCCTAAGTTGCCTGATAAGTATTTTGAATGTCTGATTGTCAGGTGGAGCAGTGACATGCATAGTCTCAATAGGTTTTTTCTCAGTCTCCTCTTCCATCTGCATAGGATTTTCCTTGTCTACTTCATCAGGCTTCTTGGTGGCTTTGCTTTTATCCTTCTTCTTTTGCATAGGGGTTTCCTCTTTTATTTCCATAGGATTTCCAATGCCTTTACCCTTTTTATTTTTTATAGGGATCTCAGGTGGAGATTGTTCTTCAACAACTTCCCTAGGAATTGATTGTATTGTGAAAGGTCTTCGTCCCTTGGTATTGACTGTTGGAGGAGAAGAGGGGAAGTGTAGCTTCTTCCCTTTTTTGGATGTATTTTTGGTAGAAGAAGGAACCTCTTCTAATCCTGGTGGAGGAGGTGGTGAAAAATCTCTTTGTGGGGAAAGACAAGCTTCCTCCTCAACTCCTATGACCTACTTGCTGACCTCTGAAACTTGAATAGGGGCTCTACCCTTTCTCTTCCTACTGGTCCCTGATTTAAGAACAATGGTGGGTGATAATGGACTTGCATTCTGTGATTGAGGAGTAGATGCTAGATCCAACTTGAAATGAGAAGTAACAAAAAAATGCTCCCATGAAATCTCCTTTTTACCCAATTCCTTAGAGAATAGCATTCTAATCAATCCAGAGTGGAAAAGAATAGAATCCACATCCTTAGATTTGGATTGAATCATGTCTGACATCTTACCTATGCTCCTTAACAAGTAATATGGAATATTCATCTCAACCTTACCAGTAAAATGTAGCAAAATCCTTATATGGTACTGGTACAATTTGTTAAATCTCCCTTCACATGTAAAATATATCTGGATGATATTCAAAATCCTGTCAAACTGTTCAATCAATTGACCCCTTGGCACACCTTTAGACAAATCACTAGCTTGATTTTTAGGGTTAAAAATATCTTTGGCATAGGTCGAACTCAAAGCCATGGCTTTGAACCACTTTTCACCTGTAATAGGGATTCTTGTTGCAACTTTGATAGAGGCTTCAGTCACCTCAAATTCTAAATCCCCAACCTTGGTTCTCTTGCCATCAAAATGTAATGAAAACTATCTTCTTACCTATGGATGGCCTCTTTTCATATTCTGGCAGAAAGAGAGGCATCCCACTCTTTGAAAAACCTATCTTGCCATAGGATCTGTATCAAAAAGATGCATGTCCACGGGTTCTATCTTAACCACTTTGCCTCCTTTATATGTATTCTCCATCTGAGGGGTCTCCATGGATTACAATGAGAGATTTTAAAGGCTTATGGAATAATAATAACCATGAAGACTTAAAATCAAGATTTAAATGTACAAGGTTGACCTTTTAAAACAGACTGGTGCTAGTAATCCAAGATTAACTATGGGAATTACACCCTTAGATTTGTACAGGTATTTGAGAGTGTAGATAGTGAGGGGGTAATCTGTAATTGGCCCTTTGTAACCGAGTAAAAACTCTTAACTTCAAAATGAAAGGAAGCAGGGGAGACACAGAGAGTTAAGCAATGCCTCTGGGTAGTGCGATGCATATGTAGAGGATAGGCTATTTAGGTTCTTTCATCTTCAATGGCTATGGAAGATAGAAGTAATCAGACCTAGGTACAAAAAATGGATTTCACATGCTTGAAAATAAAGGAGACAAGGCTATCATGTGAAGATGAGTCCCTTACAACTATGAAAGCTCTATAAACCAAAACCTGAGCACTAAATTTTTGTGAAAACGCATATGCAGAGGAGGAAACACAGGATACCTGTGGAGTAGAAACCTATTGGAATCTTCAGTGAAATATCAGGATGAAGTTGCGAACATTTTGGCCCTTGAATCTACCTCAATATGAAATTTTTTCACACCATTGTCGCCTGGTTAGAACTATGAGTTTGAGCAGTGCAACATTCATGAATTTTCAAATCAAAAACCGTTATCAGGGCTCATAAATGCGAGATTGTGGAGATATATTTAACCAACTGCTAGCACTGAAAACAAGGAACATGAAATTAGTCATGGTAATCATAACTCATGGTGGAAATCATGATAAACGGGTAAGGTGCTACAGAACTGCCTGAAGAGTGAGCAACACTCCAATTTTAAAAATGATTGGACAGGTAAGCAAGGACAACAAGTCATTCCTATGAGGTCATGAGTGAGGAGAATGGTGTGTCACATCAGTCTGGTCATGGGAGGGGAGGGATCGATCCTAAATGGAAAATCATGAAGGGGTCCAAAACTTAAGTCATGAACTAAAAGGGGTTTAAGTCCAAAAATCAATTTGAGGATCAAACTAGAGCTATGACTCATAACTTTAATCATGTAAGGGATCCTACCAAACTTAAAATTTAAAGGGATGAAACTTAAAAAATTTAAAATCTAAGGCTTAAAAAAGGATAAAAACAAACTAAAAGACCCAAGGCAATTCAGTGTGATAACATGACTTTTGTAGGATCTTCTGAACCTGTTGGCGGATGTGTTGGATCCACTCAATGAACCGGGTGGATTTGTCAGCTTCGGTTGGAGTAGGATATGAGTCGGTCTAGGTGACTGACTAAAAGACCCAAGGCAATTCAGTGTGATAACATGACTTTTGTAGGATCTTCTGAACCTGTTGGCGGATGTGTTGGATCCACTCAATGAACCGGGTGACTTTGTCAGCTTCGGTTGGAGTAGGATATGAGTCGGTCTAGGTGACTGCAAGGGGAAGTGAAACATCTATGGAACCCAATGGTTGGAATCCCAACCCCTCCTGAAAGGGGATGTGGTCAATTGAGCTATGCAGGGCTTGGTTGTAGCTATGATGGACATAGGGAAGACTCTCATCCCATGTGTGAGGGTGCTCAGAATTATACATGCACATGATATGCATGATCATTCGAGTTACGAACTCGCTTTGGTCATCTGTCTAGGGGTGGAAGGCTGTGGATTTGGTGAGCTTGGTTTCTAGCAATGACCAAAGGCTCGACCAAAATGTGTTGAGAAATCAATTGTCTCGATATGAGACAATGGTTTGTGGGATTACAGAATGTACCCAGACTCATTCAAAGACGGGCTTGGCAGTAGCTTCTTCTGTGATGCTCTTCTTACAGGAAACCATAATCACCATCTTAGAAAAGCGATCAAAAACCATAAAAAAACAATCATTTCCCCACTTGGTGGATGAGAGGCCCGACATGTAGTCCATTGATGTGGATTCCCATGGCGTGTTAGGAGTAGGAAGAAGGGTGTACAAGCATTGATTCTTAGTGGTCGGTTTGGCAATAATGTAGGCAGTGCAGGACCTGATATACTTGTTGACCTCTTGTCAAAGTTTTGGCCAGTAGAATGTTTTTGTAGCATCACCACTGTCTTTTAGATGCTAAAGTTTCATGCCACCCAACTGTAGTGGGATTCCCAGATCATCTTTGCTCGCTCGCTTGATGGAACACAGATATGGCCCAAACGACACAACAACCCCTCTTGAAGATGGAAATTATCGACAACTACATTTGCACCCAACAATTTGTAGGTGGTGGTGCAGTCTGGGTCTGTCTCACAGAGTAGGGGCCATCCAGAGGTCAATTGGACACAAGAGTCTATCACTGTGGTGAGTGTCGCAACTGGCAGACTACTAAGGCAATTAACGATGTGATTGGTGATTCTTGTTTTATAATTGATGTTGAGGTGGAATTTCTTTAAGTATGTAGACCACTTTTGATGGTGGTCATTCTATAATTTTCTTTATGTCTACATGAACTACAGTGGCTTATGATCAGTGTGGATGACTGTCTCCTTTACAAGAATGTAATGTCTCCACTCGTGGCAGGCTTGCACAATGGAGTACATTTCTTTGTCATAAGTAGGGTACTTACAGACAACATCTGATATTGTCTCACTATTATAGGACACAGGTTGGCCGTGCTTAGTGATAACTACACCCACCGCATAGTTTGAAGCATATGTATTGATCTCAAAGGGTTGTTGTAGGTTTGGTAGTGAAATTATTGGGGTTGATCACAAGTGCTGCTTCAAATCATCGAATGCTTGTTGTTGGTACTGTCCCCACGCAAATGTTTTCCTTACCACCACCCCTAGTTATTTGGCTGAGGGCCCATGCAATATGGGATAATCCCAACATGAACTTGTGGTAGAAATTGGCAAGGCCAAAGAAGCTCTGAAGCTCAGTGAGTGTGGTTGGGGTTGGCCAATCACAGATGACTTGGATCTTGGCTAGATCCACATGTAAGCCATGTTGATAAATGATGTAGCCAAGGAAATGGACCTTGTCCATGCCGAAGGATCATTTTTCAAAGTTGGCATATATCTTGTGTTGTTGTAGGGTGTGCAGAACCTGTTGAATATGTTGAAAGTGTTCTACCCAAGACTTGTTGTCAATGAGAATATCATCCAGATAATCCACTACAAAATTATTGGTGAATGGTCGCAAGATATTGTCCATCATCCTCATGAAAGTGGCTAGAGCATTTTTCAAACCAAAGGGCATGACAAACCATTAAAAAAGGCCTTCCTTTGACTTGAAGGTGGTCTTCCATACATCTTTCTATTCTATCAGGACCTGGTGGTAGCCAGAATTCAAATCAATCTTACTAAATTATTTGCCCCCCGTGAGTTGATCAAGGAGGTCGTCTATTAAGGGAATTGGATACTGGTTTCTGACTGTGATTTTATTCATGGCCTGATAATCAATGCAGAGTCACGAAGTTCCATATTTCTTCTGCACCAGTATGATTGGGATCCCGCAAGGTGATGAGCTGGGACAGATGTTCCCCTTGTGGAGCAGATCTTGGATCTGTCGCTTGATATCCTTGGTCTCTAACATAGAGCAGTGATAGAAAGGCCCATTGGGAAACGGTGCATCGGGGGTCATATCGATGGGGTGCTTGACCTCACAGTGCAGAGGTACCCAGGTAGGTGAGGAGAATATATTTGAGTATTCTTCGACGATCTTATCTACTTTCTTCTATTGTTTGGAGAGGTTAGCCATAGAGACCCTAGATGTGGTTGTGATCTTTTGCTCATTTTGAGAGAGAATAATGAAGAAGACAAACTTCCCTATCTGAGAGATGAGCTTCCTGCATTGCCTGGCAGAGATCAAGGAAATAGCACTAGGTGGGTCTGCCTCAGGTATCCTATACAATTTCCTGTTCAAAGTAATAATAACACTACGAGGCCTAGACTCATATACAACATGATGTTTCCATAAATAATGTTGGCCCAAAAGAACATCAAAAAATTCTAGAGGAGCGACATCACACAATACCTCGTCTTTGAAGGAATTGATTCCGTATGACAGTCGACATTGTTGGCTGACGCAAAGATCGCTTCCTTGGCGGAGCCATCCAATGGTGTAGGGTTGTGGGTGTGGCGTTGTTGGCAGGACCAACTGCTTGACAACCTCTACTAATATAAGGTTCTTTTGGCTACCACTATCAACGATTAAGTGCATTGAGGTGCCTTTTACCCACATCTGTGAATGGAAGAGGCGCTCTCCTTCTTCTGGCTCATCTAGTTCATCAGGTTGGAGCTTGGTTGGTAGCAACGGTGGCATTGGGTTTTTCATCAATGATCCATCTTCGCTTTTCTTGTTCTGAATCAAAGTTAGAAAGCTCATCTGATTCAAAGGCTTTCACATCGCCACCAATGACTACTTTGAATGGCATTCAACAGTGTTATGCCAAGGGCTCTTATGGAAGTCACACCACTTCCCGGTATCTTTCTTTGTCTTTCTGGTGTTCTTATTTTCTTATGGATTGGACTAGTTTTCCTAATACTATCCATATTTAATCTATCCTTTGTTATGTGGGTTGGGGCCACCCTTTCCTATATTTTGTTGTGAGGGGTTCTCGAGCCCAAAATTTTGTGTCTTTTCTTTGAACTTCTGTGTGATTTTGAAGGCATATCGGTAGGCCGCGCCCAAGGATGAGATGTCTATAAATTCCATTTCGGTATGGATGTATCTATGCAGAGCACCATGATACTTGAGAACCATATTTCTCTCTGAATATTTGATACCTAGCTTTGTGCACAAGGTATGTAAGATATTTGTGAACTCTGGCACTGCTTGGTCTCTTTCTCGTCGCAGTGTGGTCCGTTTGGTATACAAGTCATTGTAACTTCCAACAGGGTAGAATTTTTCCTTAATAGCATCCCTGAAGCATTCCCAGGTGGTCATGACTGTAAATAATGAGGGTTCCTCTATTTCCTTTTTCTCATAGAAATTTTCCCACCAATCTTTGACATGGGGAAAACTTTGAGGAGAACAAAAGTAATATTTTCTCTATTCAAAAAGTTATGGAAATAAAAATACCCTTCTAGTAGATTCAACCACTTGTCTACACCATCTTCATCTATATTACCTTCAAATCCAGGAATATCGAAGTTTATTTGTACCTTGAAGGGGGCGACACCTCCACTCGAAGAAGATGTGTCGCCTATTGGTAGCCGCTAAAGGATTTGTACGAAACTATCCATCATCTCGTTCCTTTGTTGTGTGAGGGCTTCCTCAAGCAATATTTTGAAAGAATATCCTTTCCCACCATATTTGTTTTCTCCTACCATGAGAGGTTGCTTAGGCATGTGAGATATTTGGTCCTCAAGAGAAACAAGATCGAGACCCAATTCTTTGTACTCTGAGCTCGTTGGGGACATGCATTAAGACGACAAGGAGCAGACCGCTATGATACCACTGATCCATATTTTATGAGCTAAACGAAATGAGTACAGATTATTAACAGATGCTTAACGCAGAATAACAGAGATGCAATAAAACTGGTTTTTTATGCAATAAGGAAATAAGATGAAACTTTAAAATGCAGCAGAAAACAAGCTTGTTGGAATGGTGGCGACTTATCTCTGAGAAGAGATGGGATAGTTGGGCTCATTCATGAGAATATGATTACAATGAGGCTTTGAAATCATTTTTACAATAAACAGGAGTGTCAAAATCCCTAGACATCCAAAAACCTAACCCTAGGAGATGAAGTGCCAAAAGTCACATGGGCCCTGTTTGGGTAAGTCAATACATCAACTTCCCGGGGTCGTAACTTTTTCATACGATCTCCATTTTAGATATATGATAGAACGTTGGAAATATATATCTGAGGAACACAACTATTGCCCAAAATTTCATGTTAAAATTTTTCATGCGCAACATACCCAAAAAAAAATCGTTTATGACCTCAAAACGGCTCCAGAAGTTCAGGACCCGAAAAACTGCTAAAAATAGTAAATTACCAAAATTGTCAGAAAGTTTTTTTGAGAAACTGAAAAGGTGGGTGTCCACTGATATCCACCTGGATCAATTAGAGTGGACATTATCCAGCCATAGGAGCTTATTTTTCCTTGTGGACTCATAACCCTAATTCGGGTGACCCACTACTGAAAGAAATGGAGTAGTAGAGTCTATAGTTAGGTGGAACAACCATCATCTACAATAAGTTGTGTAAATATTGATAAAGATAAGTGTTTTGATCACTACTAATTTATATTTTTAATGTTATAATTGAATGCTACATTTACTCTTTGTTTTTCATGTTTGCATGCTACTCATAGTGTTTAAATGGTTTTCATTCAAAAAATTTAAATTATTAATGGCTGCATTAGCATTTTTACTATGTTTCATGCATGCATTCGTAATAAAATGGTATCAGAGGTGAGTTTATGTCGAATTTGGTTTAGTGATGTGCCTTGTAAGGGAGTTGGGTATGCCACTAAGTGGTATCATATTTTTTGGTTTAACACCAAACTTTTATGGGCCAGAGACCAGTGTGAATTCGGTAAATTTGCAATTGTAGAGTTTCAATCTTATGTCAAATTTGGGGAAAATGGTAAAATTGTAGTGAAATCCCTAATTTATGGGAAAATTTATGAGTTTAATTTCAATTGGAGATGTCAAATTAATGGATACTAGTGTCTATTTGATAGGCGCGACATTGAAATTTTCCATGAGAAGATAAGTTCATGGATTCCATTGTGGTCCTGTGTAAAAATAATTTGAAAATTACATATACTTATCACCAACATAGATCAAATTTTCCCTTGGAACAAATGATGTTGATTCATCCTGGATTTGCACAAAAATTTCTAAGGTAAATGAGTTCATTGAAGAAGAATTTAAAATTTCAGTGATGTGAAGAATTTTTGAGTTCACCAAAGAAGATTTTGAAGTTCATTGAAAAGACAAAAAAATGAGTTTGTGGGAGACAATATTCAAAGTTTGGTAATGGGGAGAATAATTTTGAAGTTCAATGATGAAAAAAATTGAGTTCATTGAAGAATAATTTTGAAGTTCAATGATGAAAAAAATTGATTTTGTTGAAGAAGAATTTTGAAGTCCAGTAATGAGGAAAAGAATTGAGTTTTTCAAAGAATTTTGAAGTTCAACGATGAGGGGATTTTTTTTTAGTTCACCGATGTAAAAAATTACTTAGTTCACTGAAGAATTTTGAAGTTCAACGATTAGGGAAAAAATTGAGTTCACAGAGGTGCATTTTGTAGTTTAGTGATGAGAAGAAAGATTTTGAAGTTTGGTGATGAAGACCATTTTGTAGCTCGTTGAGGTGCATTTTTTAGTTCATGTTGGGGAATAGGGCAGAACATGATATGAAACAGAAAATACAGTAATGTAGATAATCGAAGAGGAGATAAAATTTCAAAGATAAAAGGTGGTGTCTAAAGAAACCATTGCAACACTTAAGTAAAGCACACTATGATCATAACATCAAAATGCATATTGGATATTGATATCTCAATATGATATCAACTTGATCGTTTGATTGAAATGATGATAATGACCCGAGGGCTCTGTTATTTACAGCCTCAAGATCTTACCAACTTCCATAGAATTCGATAGATCTTGTCCACATGTAACCATCGGTTGTTAGAGTTGACTCCGAAAAATCCACGTTGTCGATTTGGTTCAAAAAGGATGCTTGAATTTCCCACCTATGTGTCCAACTCGTAGTTGATTTCTAGGTTGGTGAATCCATCGCCCAACTATATTTGACTGCTAGTCGACTATCTAATCGATAGGAATTTCAAATACTCAACTGAATGATGTAGATTTCTGGTTGATCACCTAATCAAATTTATTTAGATGTAGGTCAACTGCTCAACCGAATAAATCCAAGAGATGTGTGATGAACCACCAATTCTTGATGTTCCAACAACCCCCCATAAACACATGTCTCTACAGATTCAAGAGGTTAAATTACATCATCATGATTCCCTCCCATAATTGCAGCTTCTTGAATCCTAAACACCATATAGATATTGACAAATCTAGATTCAGCTAAAGCTTTGGTGAAGATATAAACAACCTAATCATATGTTATGCAATATTCAAGAGAGACAACATTCTCATGAACCAACTATCTCAAATAGTGAACATGAAGTTCAACATGCTTCATCTTACTATGGGAAATAGAATTTTCAACAACTTGTATGGCCCTTTGGTTATCACAGTAGATTGTAGTGAAGGTATGAATAGGAAGGCTAAGCTCTCCTAAAAGTTTTCAGATCCATACTACTTCAATACCTGCTTGAACAATGGCATGATATTCTTCTTATGTAGTTGGCAAAGAGACTACCTTATGTTTCTTGCATGACCAAACCAACAGTCTAATGATTAGATGAAACACATAGCCAGAAGTGGACTTTCGATCATCACTATTACCATCCCAATCAAAGTTGGTAAATTTGACCAATGAATCTAAAATTTGACAATATTTGATACCCAAATGAGCGATACCCTTGAGATAATAGACAATTCATTTGATTGTCTTCCAATGTATTTCTTTGGGGTCCTACATATACTGATAAACCACACTAACAAAAAAGGAAATGTCAGGTAAAATATGAGTAAGATAAATAAGACTGCCAACCAATTGTCAATAAAGTGTATCATCAACTGCGAGCGTTTGATAGGTTTTTTTGAGATTTAGTCTAGATTGAAAGGGATTAGCATAGGGATTACAATCAACAATATTAAAACATGTCAATAGATCCATCACATATTTATACTGAGAAATGAAAAAGCCATCATATTGTGGTAATACTTGAACACCCCCAAAAAAGTGTAGATTACCAATATCTATCATGTCAAAGGAGTCATCAAGTTGTGTCTTCAATCTAAGGATGAGATTTTTATTATTACTAGCAATGAGGAGATCATATACATATACCGAAACAAGCAAAGCATCTCCATTGGTATGGAGTACATACAAGTTGTGATCATATTCACAATGTTTGAAACTAAGTCGAAGAAAGAAAATGTTGATATTAGTTTACCAACCTCAAGGAGCCTCCTTCAAACCATAAAGTGACTTCTTGAGTCGACAAACCAAGTTAAAATATTTCACAAAACCAAGTGGTTGTTACATGAACATTTCTTCAGATATACCTCCATAAAGAAACACACTCTTCACATCCTTTTGATAGATTTTCCATCCAAAGTTAGTAGCCATGGAAAGAATCAGTAGAATACATTTCATGTTTTCAACAGAGGCAAAGGTTTCATTGTAGTCAATGCCTTCTTGTTGAGAAAATCCCTTCACAACCATGTGTTATTTACTCAACAACACCTTCAAAGATAAATTTGGTCCTGTAGACCTATCGACACTTCACAATGTTCTTTACTTATGGTTGAGGAACTAAGTCCAAAGTGTGATTCTTTGAAAAATAATCAATTTATGTCTGCATATCTTATTCCCATTCAGGTGATCCTTGAGCATATGAGTAGGCAACACAGTTTCAAGTTTCAAGTACACAGGTCATAAAGGCAATGCTCGAAAATTGCTTTTGAGTTTGATTTTTTCTTCCAGAGGAAACATCTATAGCATCAACTCCAACAACTTAAATCACATTAGCATCCCATCTGGGTAGACAAGAAATAGGTGAACTATGATTCAGTATAGTAGGGATCAAAATTTAGATATTTTTCAGTTGGCGCACGAGTCGAAATAGAGGACAATGGTATAGTAGACTCAGGGTTCGACGATCTAGTTGAAAATAACAAAGTTTGACTATCCATTCGAAGGAATGAAATATGGAACAAGAGAGCTAGTGTCATATACATCAGCAAATGGATCATCCTGCAAAAATCCATAGGAATCATGCAACAACTTGATGTCAAAATACTTATCGTCAAAACCTATATTATGTCAAAAGAATCCATAGAATCTGGGAGATCTCGTCCACATGTAACCATTGGTTGTTAGAGTTGACTCCACAAAATCCACACTGTCGAGTTGGTCTAAAAAGGATGCTCGAACCGACCACCTATGTTTCCAACTCGTAGTCATTTGTTGGGTTGGTCAATCCACCACCCAACTATCTTTGACTGCTAGTTGACTATCTAACCAATAGGCATGTCAACTACTCAACTGACTGATGTAGAGTTCTGGTTGATCACCTGATCGACTATATTTATATGTAGTTCGACTGCTCAACCAACTAAATCCAAGAAATGTGTGATGAACCACCAATGCTTGATGTTCCAACACCCCCCATCAACACATGTCTCTGCAGATTCAGGAGGTGAAATTACATCATCATGACACCCTCCCATAATTGCAGCTTCTTGAATCCCAAACACCATATAGATATTGATGAATCTATATTCAACTAAAGGTTTAGTGAATAGATAAACAACCTAATCATATGTTCTGCAATATTCAAGAGATATAACATTCTCATGAACCAACTGTCTCAAATAGTGAGCATGGAGTTCAACATGCTTCATATTACTGTGGTAAATAGAATTTTCAACAACTTGTATGGCACTCTAGTTATCATAGTAGATTTCAGTGAAGTTCTGAATAGGAAGGCTAAGTTCTCCTAAAAAATTTCATATCCATACTACTTCAATACCTTCTTGAGCAACGCCATGATATTTTGTTTCTATAATTGATAAGGAGACTACCTTATTTTTGCATGACCACACCAACAGCCTAATGTTTAGATGAAACACATAGGCATAAGTGGATTTCCAATCATCACTATTTCCATCCCAATCAAAGTTTGTGAAGTTGACCAACAAATATAAACTTTGAAAATATTTGATACCAAAATGAGCGACACCCTTGAGATAATAGACAATTCGTTTGATTGTCTCCCAATGTCTTTCTTTGGGGTCTTGCATAAAATAATAAACTACACTAACAAAAAAGGAAATGTCAGGTAAACTATGAGTAAGATAAATAATACTGCCAACCAATTATCAATAAAATGTATCATCAACTATGGGTGTTTGACAGGTTTTGGTGAGATTTACTCCAGTTTGAAAGGGAGTAGCACAGGGATTACAATCAACCATCTTAAAACATGTCAATATATCCATCACATATTTAGAATGAGAAATGAAAAAATCATCATATTGTGGTAATACTTGAAGACCCAAAAAATATTGTAGAGTACCAAGATCTATCATGTCAAAAGAGTCATCAAGTTGTTTCTTCAATCTAAGGATGAGATTATTATTATTTATAGTAATTAGGATATCATATACATATACTGTATCAATCAAAGCATCTCCATCAATATGTAGTACATACAAGTTATGATCAGATTAACAACGTTTTAAACCAAGTCGAAGAAAGAAATTGTCGATATTAGCATACCAAGCTCATGGAGCCTGATTCAAACCATAAATTGACTTCTTGAGTTGAAAAACCAATTTAAAATATTTCACAAAACCAATTGGTTGTTCCATGAAAATTTCTTCAAATAGGCCTCCATGAAGAAACACACTCCTCACATCCATTTGATGGATTTGCCATAAAAAATGATTAGCAAGGGAAATAATTAGTAGAATAGAGTTCATGCTTGCAACAAGGGAAAAAGTTTTAGTGTAGTTGATGCCTTCTTGTTGAGAAAATCCCTTCACAACCAGGTGTGCTTTATGTCACTCAACAACACCTTCATATATAAATTTGGTCTGGTACACCTATCGACACTTCACAATTTGTTTTCCTTGCGGTTGGAAAACTAAGTCCCAAGTGTGATTCTTTAAAAAATAATCGATTTATGTCTGCATAGCCTATTCCTATTCAGGTCATCCTTGATCATATAAGTAGGAAACAAGGTTTAAAGTTTCAAGTACACAGTTCATAAAGGCAACGCTGGAAAATTTAATTTGAGTTTGAGTTTGTCTGCCATAGTAAACATCTTTAGCATCAACTCCAATGACTTCAATCATATTGGAATCCCATCTGGGTAGAGAATAAATAGGTGAAATCTGATTCACTGCAGTAGGTCTCAAAATTCAGATATTTTTCAGTTGATGGACCAGTCGAAACAAACGACAACAGAATAGTTAACTCAGGGTTCGATGATCTAGTTGAAACAATAACAAAGTTCGATTATCTAGTCAAAGGAATGAAATATGGAACAATAAAGATAGTTTTAGAGACAACATCAAAGGGATCATCCTGCAACAATCTTGATCTAGGTGGATATCAGTGGCCACCCACCTATTCCAATTGGATCAAAGCATTCTTATGGCAATTTATTATTTTTAGCAATTTTTCGGTTCCTAAACTTCTAGGACCATTTTGATGGCCTAAATGATTTTTTTTTAGGAATAGAGCACCTAATTTATGGAATAAGGCTCTAATTAATCCAACAAAATTAATATCCTCGATGATATCTTTCCAATGAGATATTATGTGCCCCAAACAGAGATCATATGCCAAAGTTACACCCATGGGAAGTTGATACACCAACCTACCCAAAACGGGTTCCAAAAAACTGTTGTCCTTTCTTATTCCAAGGTTAGGGTTTTGGATTTTATTTATTTAAAAAAATCCTTTAGAGCCTCATTTTAATAATCATCTTCTTACTAATGTGAGTATCCATCACATCTCTTCCTAGAGATAATATGCCACCATTCTAGAGAGTCTTTCACTCTGTATTTCTAAAGTTTTTGTACATTTCACTCATTAATAAGAATCGTGTATTACTGTATATCTATGTTTATGGTTTCATATCTTATATATTTCTATTATATTATTAGATATCTGAGATATCTCTGTGCATTTATTTATTATATCTCCTCTCTCATTTCATGTTGAAAATAATCTGGATCAGTGGTATCAAAGCAGGCTGCTCTTGATCGTTTTTTTCAGTGCATGTACTCGACGAGCTATGAGTATAGAAAGTTGGGTCCCGAGATTGTCTCCCTTGAGGATAATTTCTCTCTCATGCCCAAGAAACATTCCATGGTGGAAGAAAAGAAAATGACATAGCATATGATTCTATTAATATATTGCTTGAGCAAGCTCTCACACGACAGAGGGATAGAATGATGGAGAATGTTTCTCACATCCTTCAATGCCTTCCAATAAAAATCGGTGCATCTTCATCAAGAATCCACTTTGGAGTAACTTCTCCTTTCAAGGTACAATTTAATTTTTATATTCCCGTATTTGAAGCACATATAGATGCAGATGCCCTAGAAAAATGGTTAAATCTGCTAGAAGGTTATTTCTCTGTTCACGATTTTTCTGACAGGGAAAATATATCCTTTGCACTCCTTAAATATCTCCCCCATGTCAAAAATTGGTGGGAAAATTACTTGGAGAAAATTTCCATAGAGGATTCTGAAATATATGGGGTTGATCCCACTTGGGATATTTTGTGGATGCGGTCAAGGAACAATATTATCCTATTGGTAACTATGATGACTAGTACATGAGATGGACCACTCTACATCAAGAGAGGGGACAAGCAGTGTTGGACTTCAAAAAATCCTTTCATACCTTGTGCACCAAGTTGGTTATCAAATATTTAGAGTGACATTTGTTTCTAAAATACCGAGGGGCTCTACACAACTACATTCAAACTAAAATGGAGTTTCTGGACATCCCATCGCTGGGAGATTCCTATTGATATGTTTTCAAAATCGAGCATAATTTAGGAACTAGAACAAATGGGAGTTTAGGTCTACAAATCCTCAACAACCAAAGTATGATAAAGAAGACCTTAACAAACAGCCTACCGAAAACTAGTCCAAGCCATAGGAAAAGAAGGGTCATGGGAAGACGAGGAAGGATACTAGAAAGTAGTGTGATTTCCAAAATATCCCCTAGCACAACACCGATGAATTTCGCTCAAAATAGTCATTAGTGTCCGAGATCAAAGACAAGGAGTCGAACCCTGATTCATAATTTGATTCACAAAATATTGGTAGAAGACAAAACATCAATGCATACCCCACTCTACTGTCACGACCGTAACAATTCAACCAGAAGAACTAGCAGATCCTGAGGAGGGGGGGCGCCTCCTTCATTCATATATGTGGGTGAAGGGGACCCCATTGCATTTCAATGTTGATATCAAAAGACAAAATAACCTCAACTCAACAGAGGTTGTCAAACATTTGGTATTGTCGACAACACCACACCCACAACCATACAACATAGGGTGGCTTTTCCAAGAATGAGATCTTCGTGTTAGCCAACAATGTAGATTGTCATATGGAATCTAGCCCTTTAAGGATGAGTTATTATGTGATGTTTCCCCACTGGATGTTTGTGATTTTATTTTGGGTCATCCATATATGTGGAAGCACCATGTTATTTATGAGTCTCGACCCCATAGTGTCATTGTTACCCAGAGTCAACTACCCATTCATTCTGCATAGAATGAGACAACAATGATTAATAAGTTCTGAATTGGAAAGAGAAATTATCAGCGGGTAAATGTACAACGAACACATTGCCTTTAAGTAATTTAACATTCTCCTCTAATTCGTCTCTCTTATTAAATAATATTTTTTCAACATATCCAATCTTTCCATATTACTGACATGTCTTCTTCTTTTGATTTCCACGGGGTGCATTTGTCTGTCCCTTAGGTTTCTATTTGGGGTATGCAAGTTTATGTGTAGAGGAATCAAACCATACTCTATCCTTGGGATCCATATTGTCTTTTCCCTTGAGAAAGTGGGCTTGATGTTTACCACCAAGTTTTCCTTCTTCAAGTTTTTTGTGTTGATCAATAATCAAAATACCACAAAAGATTCAAAGGTGTAATCCTTACCATATTTCTTACATGCTTTCCAATAGGTGCTTAAAGTTGACATAAACATTTCAAATGGTGTTCTCAAATTGCTCAGGATCAACTCAATGGTTTTTCCATCCTTCTTCTAATAGTTCTTTCCAAAATTTCCCAATTTCCACTAGAGTTCTTTGACACACACCAAATAGTCCTATATTCTTTCAAAAGAATGAGGATCGAGAGAGATCATTTCTTTCTTCAACTGCATGACGTGGCTCTCATCAACTTGGTCGAACACTGAATTTATATTCTTCTAGGCTTGATGAGGACAGTCGATTCCACTCAGGTGAAACTGAATATCTCGTGAGATATAGGTCATGATGACCCCCACAACCTCATCCTTCTTGCCATAAACATGAAACTTTTTTTAGTCGTTTGTTGGATCTGGAATCACAACCTTTGTATATTGCTACATTCCTTTAATCTTCAACATGTATTACATATATGGTTTCCACACTACATAATTTGATCCATTCAAAATAACAAGATCAATATTTGAAGCCATCTTCGATATATAGACAAAAACTGTTCAGTTTCAATAAGTTCCAATCAACAAACCATGAGCCCAGAGTCAATGACACAAAATATCTGACTTGGTAAGGTTTTGAAATAACAGGTCAATGTTTTATACCATTGACTCTAATACCATTTTGGTGAATAGGGTGGAACACAACATGAAACAAAAAACATAGTATTGCAGATAATCGAAGAGAGGATAAAATTTTGAAGGAAAAAGGTGGTGTTTAAGGACACCATTATAACACTTAAGCAAAGCTCATTGTGATAAAAACATCACAGTGCAGATTATATATTGATATATCCATATGATATCAACTCAATTGCTTGATCACAATGATTATAATGACCCAAGGGGTCTTCTATTTATAACCTCAAAATCTAACCAACTTCCATAGAATCTGGGAGATATTTTTCACATGTAACCATCGATTGTTAGAGTTGACTCCATCAAATCGGCGTTGTCAAGTGTTGAGGGGTCATAAATCCATTTAACTCAACCACATGAACCAAACCTGTCACAGAGGCCCAATTAGACTATGCATTGTTTGATGTTGGAATGGTTCTCTAGATATTTTGATCTAGCCAATTTATCGATGGGCTTTACGTGGTGATTGACAGGATATCTTCCTATGAAATTTCCTTCTTTTGTTTAAACGTTCTCTTTTTGTCTTTTCTTTTATTATATGAGTCTGATAAAATGATGTATGCTAGTATAAAACAACTGGTGAAAGGGAGTCTTAACTACTAAAGAAGGTTGAGCTTGGGATAACCCTTGTGCTCAAGCATGCAGAAAAATATATTCACACTTGTTACAAGCCTAGTACTAATACATTAACTTGTTGGTATTTCAATTATTTGATGAGATACAATTATCATAAAGAAAATACGCATGTAATAAGATGATGGAAAGAAAAATAGTTTCCTTATCTCTCTAACATTAATCACACATTAACAAAATGATTTGATTTCCATCATTAAGAACAAGAATTGCAAAACAAATATTGAGATAGATAACTTATCAATGGATTCAAAAACTCTTACTCATTACAACATCAATTACTGAAATAACGTTGGAAGTAATTCCTCCTCATTCTAATCACATAACGCCTTTGATGAAAAACAATATTTTTTCTCCAGTCGTAAACATGACTTCTCAATTAAGGTAATTCAGAAACAGTTCTTTACAATTCCAAAAATGAGGGTCTTTACACAAAACCATCGACCCTTGCTAAAGGGTCAATCCCTTTATTTATAATGAATCACTAACTAAAAATAACTACTACAAGTACAAGTTAAGTAAAACAAAATATTTCCATGTAGCGCTTGATCTCTTTGTTCTTTGAGAATCATCTCATGGTTTAATAGGGAGTGGATGATTCTTATCATACTCTGACCACTTGATGAAGATATCCCTTCATGTGTTTTCATACGGAAACTTGAGTATTAAAATAGTCAAATATAGAGAATGAGAAGTAGAAGTAAAATATGAGATTGTGTTTTAATACTCAATCGCTGCAAAACTGCACGAGCCTTGATCAGATGCTACATAAATTATTGTACTTGACCTGGGACCATGATTTCCACCTATGCGATCTCTATTTTCCATGCCAAGTCTTGTTCTGCATGTCACTTTACTATGTCATGTAGGTTGACAAAGTCTTCCGGTGAGCCAAATTCTGAGAGATCGATGCCTTTCATCTCACGGTTAATATTTTCCCATCCTTTTTTGCACTCCACCCACTTCTTCGGAATCTCCGGCTGAGGTTCCTGGGCCATTTTTACCCAACATTTGGCTTATTTCCTGATCCAATCGATGTTGTTGTCCCTTAGCACATGAATATTGTTCTCTTAGGCATCTCATCCCTTTTGTACTATGATAACATAATCAATCCTTTCTAATGCTTGGTGAGATTTTTCATACCACCTTTCCATGTCCTTGTAATTTGGTAGTGACACAAGGTATCTTCTTGGAAATCGGCTATGCCTATTGTAAAAAGGTGTCGTTCACCTATGAATTTTGCATAAGCATCCTGGAACTCACTCCTCGGAAACACTTTGGCCTGCATTGAGTCTTGATAGTATTTCTCAAAATGGTGCATATTCTCCAACTCCTTTAGCATGGTGGCCAACTCCTTTTCATATCTCCTTTCTCTATCCAATGTGGCATCCATGATAGCCATCCCTATGCCGAAATCTAGGATGTCTTGGTGTGTTCTTTGTTGAGAATATTCTCTTCCATGGTGATGAGAATCAAGATATCAAGCGTGAGCCTTCTCTTCTTGGTGGTCCTCTTCATGATAGCTTTCCTCTTCCTGTCATAGGATATCACTTGTATTTCAGTGACCTCATCAACAAGCTTGGGGATTTGTTGTTATCCCCAGGTTAGAATGGTTCCCAAGATCCCATATGTGTGTATATGTTCTAGGATTGGTTCATGAACTTCTTTCATATGTTATGATGGCTTGACCTCCGTTTTTTGTTCATTGGTGGGAGAGGTATCGACCAAAATTGAAGAACCAAGGGTAGGTTCAATACTTACTTGGTAATTGTTTGTCGATGTGCCAATCTCTTTCTGTTGAACTTCCTCTTTTTGACCACCCGATTCTATCTCATCCCTCGAGCTGTCTTTTGGGGTCCCCGACAGGTCACGCAAATCAGTGTCTAAGACACTTTCGACCTCGTGGTCTCTCTACCAGGGACCCCTATTGGGAACCTGAATTCAATATGACTCATCCCTTCTTCTTTTTCTTGAACAATGTCCTTCACTAGATAAAACCCCACATGGAAGTCACAGGGTATGAAAGCCCTCTTCTTGTCCTTGGCTAGTGTGGCGTTATAGCCCTACAGGATAGTCTAATAGCAGATTTATCCCACAATGAATCGGTATGGGATGTGATATGAGAGTAAATGAGGTGCTCTGGTGGCCCTGAACACCCTGATATAGGTTGTGTGCTCATCTAGATACTAGTGGCCTACCTTCAATATCATTTTCCTGGTTGTTGCAGACATCCTTGGGAACTTATTTTTAAATAAAATAAAATAGAATTGAGTGATGAATTCATTGCAAATAAGGGTGTAGGATTTATTGTACCTGTTCTCCCATAGTATGCTGAAGTAAACATGAACAGGAACCTCCGCAATGTGCCAGCTTAAATTCATGCCGGCAAAGACATTTCTTGCACATATAACATCGAGTAGGTATGAGGCCATATGAAATGCAAGAGCTTCTCCTTCTTTAGGCATTTGGGCCTGCACTACACAGGTTCTTAGTTTCTTGGAGATGATCGCTCCCTAGTTGAAACTACTCCTCGAGATAGCCACATTGTATACTAGGGGCATCCATGCTTCAAATAACTTGCAACCATCCTTTTCTCGATCTAGTCTGTAGATTATAGCCATAAAGTAAATGTATGGCTCTCTTAGGTTCGTTGTCCCATACCATCCATTGCTATGATTGGTAAATTTATTGTTCTCCTTCCACCACAAGGCCATCAATCCACTGGTGTCATGGAGTTTGTAGAAATTCACCACGAAGTCTATGTTCATCCACACCTCTAGGTCCCTGATCTTGTAGTACTTCTGAACTTCTGTCGGGAGAAAAAATCTGACACACCTACCATTCTCATCATTGATGAGGCACTTCTGAGCCTCTGTGTGATCAATCAACCAACTCAAAACCTCAATTCTTGGGAAAAATAGAGTTCGACAAGCTACCATGTGCAAACATGACCACCGAATGTTCGGGAAAACTTGATCATCAAGTGCCCTTACACCTGGGTCATTGTGTGGGATGTACTCCAGCTAATTCTCCCGACTAATTCTATTGAATAGGTCTCCACACTGTGGTAACATTATTTTGGATCTAGTGGTTTCTTCTGTATCACCAAAGACCAGAGGATGAATGAATGCTTTCTTCGTCGAGGTTCTAATGACCAGCTCTAACTTGGGAGCGTATTCCAACTGCCTTGCAGTACGAAGAGAAGAACCCTCACCAATTTCCACCTCCTTTAGCTTAGGTGCTCTCGGTAAGAATCTAGTCATTGGCTTCCTTGGAGGAATTTTCCCTGCTGCTAGGACACAATTAGAGACTGTATAAAACATCAACTACATATATATGACAAAATATGACCGCCAAATTGATAAAATTTAACACATACCTCTGTTGCTTGTTTACCCTAGTTTTGATAGTCTGATAATCAACATAGTCCTAAGATGCTCTCTTTGCTTCTTTGGATGCTCTAGAAATGGAAACTTGTGCAAATAATAGAAGTTTTCGAAGTTGTTTTAGTGATTTAAATAGATATGAAATTAACTTGTTGCATCAACTATTCAATTCTAGATATGAGTGTGGTTCTACAAAATCTTCCGCCAGATATTCATTATGTTTAAAATTAAATTTGATCGTAGGTCGACAGCGTGGGTGTGGGCTATAACATGGCCTATCAGTGATTTCAAATTCCTATTTTTCAACTGGCACACAAAGTATCAATGTGTGCGGGGTTAAGCATTAGCTTGCCTATTAAATGACAGAATCTGATTGTATCGCGTGTTGAAAACATCCCAACATTTCGCTAATCTAGTTGGTGGATCGGGGGTTGGCGATTATCTTTAAACACTTTTCGTTGATATCTCCTTGCAAAAGTTTTGACGCCGATCCATATTTATGTATAGAGATGATGTGGCAAGGCTGACATGGAGGTGTGACTAGGACACATGGAATCTTAAGATGAGTCAGTGTGAAACTAGACTATAGGAAACCCCTATGCAACAAAGACACATGGCACTCGAAACCGACGTCTTCACTTACTCCCATTATTCAGAATTGGAGAATTTTCCTTATATAATCGATCTAGCAACATATCCTACCTTGCCAATGCCGAAAAGTATCAAGGATTGGTGATCGGTGATAAGCTTACCCAAGTTCTTCCAAATTAACTCTTTCAAAAATATCCTGATGTCGAAAGTGCATTGGGGATTGACGATCAGAGATGCGTCAATGCATAAATTTTTAGGGATTTAACTCTTAGATATTTCACCGACCCCGAACCAACGTATCTGTCATCGACTATCGGGGGTTTATCATGGCTCATGTCAACATTTAGTACTCTCGTATTCTACTGACGCCAATGGTGATCAGTTATCTCCTGAAACTATGTGGCTAGTTACTAACACAAACTTATTCCACCTTTTACAGACGTCGAAGGTGCATCGGTGATCGAAGATTATTGTTACTGTGTGGCCACTTTATCTGCTTGTATTTTCCCGACGCCGAACATAAGCGCGCTTGTCACAATGTTAGCTATAGATTCTAAGTTAAAATTCCAAGTTCCTTTAGACACAAGGTTTTATTTAACAAGTTCAAAACAAATCCAATTTGATCGTTAAGAGTCATGAAAACACAAAATAACCACCCCTCCATATTGAATTGAATTCAAACAATAAAAGAAAAAAAGTGGTACCCAAAAGTGACATAATTTCAAAACAATTTAGGGTGTGTTGAGTGCTCAACAAATGGTGATTCTCTGGGTGAATGTAGAATCTTTGTTCCTTCCATCGGGATTAGATGATGTAGAAGTTGGTTGGGAAACTAAGTGGATTTTCTTTTACAAGAGCCTTTCCTATCCTTGCGTTTACAATTTCCTCAGTTCATGAATCTGGGTCTGCCTATGGAGTTTCAACATTTATTCCACCTTCTTTCCTCTTGACCATGACCCATTCCCCCTTTTGACAAGATACAGGTGAAACATTCACTGGAAAAACCATTTTAGTTATCATCATTCACTTGTTGTGGTGTTTCTCCACTGCCAGTGAGCGTCCATAGCCCCAACGGAGTCACCCCGATGTCACAGATCTTGCTCCATTGACAACAAGTGTTCATAGCCCCAGTGGAGTTATCTGCATACCCCCTCCTACTTTTCACTCATTTGATATGATTGATTTATTTTGGTAGATATATAGTGAGCGAGTGGGAGAGGATGACGTTTGTTATCTGCAAGATGAGATGGTTAAGGTGAAATTATTCCTAGCTCTGTCTAGAGGTACATGTGGTCCTTTCCAACTTTTCTTCTTTCCCTTTAGGTTTTACCAGACAACCAGGAAGACACTTCATCACTCACCAAGGTTGTTTGTTTGCAAATATCAGATACAAAACTCTTTTGAACAAAAATGCAATTGCCCAGTGTTTCTTGTGTTGCACGAAAACGTGAGTTAGGAACGTAGTTTGATACACCATATTGATTAAGGTCAACCAATGCCTTGTAGAACACAACTTTATTACAAGAAAAAACCAAAAAAAAAGAAAAATAGAAATAAAATGACTCTCCAATCAGTCTACCTTACGCCTATCCATTTATCCTAACAAAAAAAACACGCACAACAACATTTTTTTTTTTAACAGAAATATTGTTTTAGGGCTTGGTTGTTCACTAGGAGGGCATCGGGTTCCCCCCTCAGATTTTGCAATCGATACGTTCCTTCCCCAAGTTTCTCAACTACCTAGAAAGGTCTGAGCCATATATTCTGAAACTTTGAATGTTTTCCCTTAGGTTCATTTGTTATGTCTCATTTCAGGACTAAGTCTCCTACTTCAAAATTCTTCTCTTTGACTTTGTGTTTGTCAAAACATCATTTAACTATCTGCTGATGAGCGACGAACGTTGATTTTTCCTTCTCCCTTTCTTCTTCCAACATGAGGAGGGTATCTATTCTCTGTTGAATAAATGATGAGGGTCGTCCTCTAGATCCCTAAGCAAGATGAAGAGATGGAAATATATCCCATTTGGGAGAATGGCTTCTTGTCTATATACTAGAAAGTATGGGGAGTTCCCTATTTCTTCATTGGGTGTTAATCTGTCAGCCCATAATGCATTGTGAAGTGAGTTATGCCAATTCCTCTAATTTTCTTCCACTTTTTTCTTCAAGATCCTCACTAGGTTCTTACAGGTTGATTCTGCCACTCCATTTCCTTGTGGTTAGTATTTTGCAGAGTATCTGATTATGATTCCTTTGTCTAGAGAAATATTTGTTAATAGGGTGGAAGAAAAGTAAGTGGAATTTTAAAAAACAAGAATGAAAGGCATACCAAACCTTGTGATCAGTTGTTGTTCTATGAATTGGATTACCACCTTTTCATTCATGTGATTCATAGGGATGGCCTTTGCCCCTTTCGTAAAATAGTATGTAGTAGTTAGTATGTAGTTATGTTGTTTTGAAGAGCTCGGGGTAATATCCCCTATGACATATAAACCCATTGTTTGAAAGGTCTGGATATGGTCATTGGTTTAAGTTTGATAGTTTCCCTCTTTTCCCTCCCTGCGCTTATTTGGCAAGTTTTATAGTTTCTAGCGTATGTATGAGTGTCTCTAAACAGAGTAGGACAATAATAGTCGGCTCTCAGTATTTTATGAGTAGTGGTATTTCCTGAAAATTTTCCACCTGTAGGACCATCATGGAGCTCCCTCAGAACCTTATCTACATCTTCACATTCGAGACATCTCAAGAGTACCCCATCAAAATTTACACAGGAAAGTATTGAATTTATGAGGCGATATTATGCATATTTTAGTCTAAGATCTCTTTTTTCCTTAGGGTTTAGGTTTTATGGGCAAGTACCATGATGTAGGAGGTAAATTATTTTTCCATACCGAGACTCCTACCCTAGGGGAACATATAAAGCTTCACTACACCATAACACCAATTCATTCTCCCACCCGAAGTCTTCATTTATTTGGTCTTGAGCTTCTGTGACCAGTTTACACAATCCTTGTCCCTTAACTAGTTTGGCAGGTTTTATATCTAGATCAAATTCTTGGAAAAATTCCATCCAATTTCCTCTTCTCTCTTCCATATCTTATTAAATGAATAGGGATCAGACTGCGAGGTGAGGCACGATGACTTTGGTGTGATTTTTTAAGATGTAAGATTTAAAATATTTTATAGCTTTGTACACCACATAATCTTGTTTGTCTTTGGTAGGGTAATTCAATTCAGCCCCTTGGATATTAGTGCTCATGAATGATATAGGTGCCTCATTTTTATCATCATCCTTTTGGGTTAAAACTACATCTAAGGATTGGTCGGAGGAGAAAGTATAGAAGAAAAAATATTTACTAAAGTCGGGACTTCGTAGCACCAGAGCCTGAGATATGACAGTCTTGATATTGTTGAAAGAAACCTTTCACTCATCATCCCACTTAAAATCAACATCCTTGAGAGTCATTTTTTGTAAGGCTTTGATCGTTTTAGTGAAATCGAGCGCAAATTTCCTCACAAAATTAATTTTCCCAAAGAAGGATTGCATAGCCTTTTTGTTGTGGGGTAAGGGAAGTTGATCTATTGCCTTTATTTTTTCTGGATCTATGTGGATTCCTGCCTGAGATATAATATTCCATAGTAATTTCCCTTCCTCAACACCAAAGATAGTTTTCTTAGGGTTTAAAGATATTCCATATTTCCTACACCTTTCGAAAATCTGGGTTAGATGTTGGATGTGGTCTTTTTTGTCCTTTCAATACACCGTCACATCATCCAAGCATACTACTACACATCTATTAATCAATCCCTGGAAATCTATGTCCATAGCCCTTTGGAAGGTCACTCCTACATTAATCATCCCAAAGGGCATGCATTTATAAGAAAAATTTCCCCACTTGGTTCAAAAGGTAGTTTTCAATCAGTCTTCCTCTGAGACTAGAACTTGGTTGTAGCCTAGAAAACCATCTAGCAGGGAGTAAATCTAAGCCCTAGACATGGTCTGCAAAATTTTTTCCATCTGTGTGACTGGGTAGTTATCCTTTTCTGATGCTCTGTTAAAATTTATGAAATCTACACACAAGCGAATTTCCCCAGTCTTTTTCCTGACAGGAATCAAATTTTCTACCCAGGTAGAGTGTCTAACCTGAAAGATAATCTTATCATATAATAATTTCTTTAGCTATTGATACATGAGGGGTTCCAAATATGGGTGGTACTTCCTGAGATTTTGTTGAAAGGGTTTTAATCTAGATTTCAACGGGATTGGGTGTTGACTAATGCGAGTGTCATAAGTTTTCAATTCTCGGTAAGATGATGCAAAGACATATTGATATTCTCTAAAAAGTTTAAGATAGGATTTCCTTTCTTCTCTAGACACTGATTTGCCTAGATTTATATTCTTAGGGTTTTCTGGGGTTCCTAGATTTATAGTCTCGTATATGGGACACGAACTCCCTATTTTTGTGTTTTTTTACCATTTAAATATTTCCTTCAGGTCGAAAAGGTTCTCCAAATTGGCTACCCCTCTCGGTATCATGTGAAACTTTGGTTTGTTACTAGAGTGATATGTTTCACCTCTTTGTTCATAGGAATTGGTTTCTACTGGTTTATCTTGGAATACTTCATCATCAATAGCCAGGTATTTAAACTTTTCTTGATTGGTAAGGAAGTCTATAAAATGTTCATATCCTTCAAAGACCTTCCAATTAGAATTATTGTTGGGAAATGATGGTTTGTAGAGTAGTTCCATATTGAACCTGGAGGCTTCATATTATTCTAAAGGTGTGTTGGCACAGGGGCAGACCTGAGTTTCATCTCCAAGAGCACACCAACAAGCCCTAACTATTGTCCCTTTTGGCAACACCTACGAGGAAGATACAGTTTCACCCGAAGTAGCTATGGGGGGTTGTAGGACACATATGTATACAACCAAGGGAATACAATGTGGATCAGATACAAGAACAACACAACATCTAAGTATCAATTGTCATCTTAGATCTACTTCGTACAACTATCTGTCAAATCCAACACAATAATGAAATAACAAAATGACTGAAGGAAAAAGAACATAGTATCAACCACAGAGACACAAAATATACATGGTTCACCCTCTCCCTAGGGCTACGTCTATAGAACTTTGTTTCTTGATATATTATGTGAAAACATACAGTTCTATCTGCGCTCTTAGCTTGCAGATATCTCTCTGTTAAGGTCCTAACCCGCACATGGGTATATTAATGTATTCGGATGTAATAAAGGTCAATATTAATAAGACCTTTCAATAAAAGAGAATTAGGCGGATGTAAGAAGACCTAATAGAAGCTTTTGCTTCTAGAAGGATCTTCCTCTAGATTCTTCTTTTTAGTATAAATAGGAGTCGAGGGTATGAGAACCCTAGCTTGGATATTATTGTAACAGAGCGCTGCTCGATTGGAGGTTGCCCCCTCGAAGAGGCCTGTGAACATTGCT
>ML802254.1:0-15611 GCA_009831015.1 Picea engelmannii
AAGACTATTTTTGTGTATTGTGGCTGAGATTTTGGTTTCCAGTATTGCTTATGCTATCTTTATTTGAGTTGAGTATTCCAACAATGTATGTTGTGTTGTGAGTTGCTAATTTGATTTACAACAAGAAAATCACTAGATAACAAGATACCTAGGCCCAAAGTAAGGGGATTTCAACATGGTATTAGAGCAGTCACGCTCAGAGGAGGCCAGATCTCAGATCCATAACAGTTGATATTAGATATATCAAATTTGCAAGGAGATCTTAGCAAATCCATAACCAACACAACCAGAAATCAACAGTTGGATTTCAGGGAAACAACAATATTGAGGCAAAACTAGGGTTTTATAATCATACAGAGTTGTACGTAAGTTGCAGAAGGAACATTCACGTACATACACATGGTGCAGTTAGCGCAGGCGTGTACATATGTGGGTTCCAGAGGTGACATACGTGTACATGTTCATACATGTCAATATAGGGGCAGTTTCAACAGGAGGTTATTTCCAGGGAAATTTATTAGGTCTAAAGGATGACATCGACGAGTCTAAGAGTTGAAGATAGATTGGATTGAACATCCAACTTTTTATATTGGAAAGTAAGAGTTACTTTGGCGTTGGAAATTTATCAGGTCTAAAAGATGACATCAACGAGTCTAAGAGTTGAAGATAGATTGGATGGAGCATCCAACTCCCTATATCGGAAAGTAAGAGTTACTTTGGCGGTGAAGGAGTATGACCTTTGGGAGTTAGTGGAAAAATTAGTTGTTCCATTAATAGATCCAAGAACTTTGGGAGCTCAGGAGAATGAGATCAAAGCTGAGAGGGTTATATTGGGTTCAATGAAGGATCATCTAATTTTTCACCTATTCAAGAAGAAGACAACCAAAGAGATGTTTGATGCCTTGGTAGGTTTATTCCAAAGCATTAACATGAATATGAATATGGTCTTAAGAAACAGACTTAGATCTGTGTAGATGTGTAGATTCGACAATGTTACCAGCTATTTCATGAGGATCACTTAGACACGTGATCAACTCATAGACATAAGGGAGAAAATGGAGGACGTAGAGCTCGTGAATGTGGCATTGAATGGAAACCATTGGTCAAGGGAGTTTGTGTTTAGAAAACACTCCTAGATTGGCAAAGACTTTGGGATGATTGCATCAAGGAAGAGGCTCAAGAGGATTCTAAGAGCAACAATTAAGGAAGTAGTGATGAGAACTTGTCCCTTGTCAGTAAGACAAGGAAGGGAAAATGAAAGAGTTCCAACAAGAAGGGTGACAATGATGGAGGATCATCACAATCGGGGAAGAAGAAGGACTTGAGTAAAATCAAGTGCTTCTCATGTCATAAGAATGGACATCATGCATCTCAATGTCCAAAGAAGAAGGGTAAAGGAAAGATGCAGACAACAACATCAACAAAGACACAATTAGATGAGTTTGCAACGAAGTTTGAGAAGGATTTCTCACTAGTTTCTTGCCTTTCTACCAACACAACCACCGAGAGTGCTCGGTTCTTGGACAGTGGGACATCTTGTCATATGACAGAAGCATGGGAGATATTTAGCAGTTTGATGGAGAGGGACTCAGATTTTCATGTGGAGCTTGGTGATGATGCTATGTATGTAGTGAAGGGAGAGGGAATAATTACATTCCATCTTGAGTCAGGAGGTTTGTTGGATGCCCAGGATGTACTTTACATACCAGGATTGAAGAATAATTTTCTCTTAGTTCAGCGTATGGAGGATAGGGGTTTTTCCATTAATTTTTACAGAGGAAAAATACTCATACGTCCAGAGAAAGCTAGCCTGGACACAACAGTGGTAGTTGGGGTTAGAGAGGGAATTTTATATAGATTGTAGGGAAAGATTGTTTAGGCTTTGGTACATGACAATGTGGGGTTAGAGAGGGAATTTTATATAGATTGTAGGGAAAGATTGTTTAGGCTTTGGTACATGACAATGACGACCTATGTGAGCTATGGAAGAGGAGGTTAGGACACTTACACTACATGGAATTGTTGATTTTGAGGGGGATTGTTACAAGTCTTCCAGAGTTTAGTATTGAGCAATAAGGAGTGTGCATAGGGTGTGCACTTGGCAATAATGCCAAGATTGCTTTTCCAAGCAGCGAGGGTAGGTTCAAGGGGATCTTGGATCTTATAGACTCAGATTTGAGTGGGATGATGTCAGTACCATCAGTGTAGGGAGCATCATACTATGTGACATTCATTGATGAATTTTCTAGGAAAACCCGAATCTTCTTTATGAAGACCAAGGATGAGGTCTTCAATTGATTCAAAGAGTTCAAAGCTCAGGTGGAGAACCATATAGGAAAGAAGATCAAGGTCTTGAGGTTGGATAATGGGGGAGAGTACACCTCCAATGACTTCAAGTATTTCTGCAAGGAAATAAGGATCAAGAGGGAGTTGACAATCTCATACAACCCTTCACAAAATGGTGTTGCAGAGTGACATAATTGATCCATCATCGATTCTGTCAGGGCTATGATACATGAATAGGAGTTGCATATGTTTCTTTGGGTAGAGGCTTGTAACACAATGGTATATGTGCATAACATGAGTCCTCATAGGATATTGGGGGACAAGACTCCAGAGGATGTTGAATTTTTATATGAGATGATATGATATAGTATTATATATGAGATGATGTGTAGATTCATATGAGATGATTTATTATGATGATGAATGTGCCAAATATATGGAGAACCTAAAGGCACATATGGTGAACATCCATGAAATGATGCGTCTCTAATAATTATAATAATAATTTATTATTATTATATTGTTTTTATTATATATATATATATATATTAATAATAATTAATAATTATGTTATTAATTATTAATCTGGGAGAATGTATTCTCGATGTTGTCCAAACATCAACACTCCCTCTCAACGAGGAAGACATTCTACACCTCAAGCACCTCGAGTCCATATCACTCCTTGTCATGATCAAGGAAGTACTACGCTTAAGCCCATTTACCATAAGTACACCTTTGTGATAAATGTATACTATCTCCCTTCTGCAACCCAATCTAGGAGAAGGTCCGCCCGATGCTTACTAGGGTCATACACCACATTTACATCCCTGTGAGTGAATGTCTGCAAGATGCTGAAACATCAACACTCCCTCTTAGCTAGGGAGGTATCTTTTCACGATGTTTTCATCTAGTAGTCCACTAACTACTCTATAATCAACTAGTAGCAAACTGCTACTACCATGCCATCAATAACTCAAATCATCCGCCACAATATTTATGACTATTCTGCAATCAACCAGTAGCACACAACTATTGCAGTTCTGTCCAACAATACACAACTTATTTCCATGTCATAGTAGTACACAACCACTGCCATAGTCTCACGACTATGTTGCAATCCATTAGTAGCACACAACTACTAGCATGATATCTAGTGGTACACAACCACTGGCATAGTCTCACGAGTATCTAGAAATCCACTAGTAGCACACAACTATTATCATTCTATTCAGTGGTACATAACCACTCCCATAGTCTCATGACTACGTAGAAATCCACTAGTAGCACATAACTAATAGCACGTTGTCCAGTGGTACACAACCACTGCCATAGTTTCATGACTACGTAGCAATCCACTAGTAGCACACAACTACTAGCATGATGTACAGTGGTACACAACCACTACCATAATCTCATGACTATGTAGCAATCCACTAGTAGCACAAAACTACTAGCATGTTGTCCAGTGGTACACAACCATTGTCGTAGTCTCACAACTACGTAGCAATCCACTAGTAGCACACAACTACTAACATGTTGTCCAATAGTACACAACCACTGCCATAGTCTCACGACTACGTAGCAATTCACTAGTAGCACACAACTATTAGCATGTTGTTCAGTGGTACACAACCCCTGTCATAGTATCACGACTACGTAGAAATCCACTAGTAGCAGACAACTACTAGCATGTTGTTCAGTCATAGCCTCCATGACTACAGATGTTTCTCCTCTCCCAATAGTCTTATTCACACCTAGTCGGAAGAATACGACCATATCCCCATTCAGACCTAGCCACCTCACATGGTGTAGGAAAGGCTAAGTTGCAAGTCTTATTCACACCCAACCACCTTACATGGCGTAGGAAAGACTTGTACCTGGCTGTGCATTACTCCCTCAGTCACCTCACACGAATGATCGGGGAAACCCTTGGCCAGAGGGGTTAGCCGACTAGACAAGAAAAACACCACACCTCCCTCTTAACGAGGGTGGACATTCAACATCATGCCAAGCTTGTCTCTGAAGTACTCATACTTTACTCTAGACAATGGCTTAGTGAGAATGTCCGCTATCTACTCATTCATAGATATGTACTGGAGCTCCACGACTCCTCTCTGCACCATGTCTCAGATGAAGTCCTGCAAGAAACTTTTGAAGCCACATTGCTTCACGGCTTACAATACTGGCTGCTATATACTTTGCCTCTGTTGCACTAAGTGCCACTGATGTCTGCTCCCTGCTCAACCATGAGATCAAAGTGATCCCATACTGAAACAACATCCAGAAGTACTCTTTCGATCCAGTACACTCCCTGCCCAGTTAAAATCTGTAACTTCATATCTCCATCCAAGGCATATCTCAATTCATATCCACTCGTACCACGTAGGTATCTAAACAAATGTTTTGTTGTCAACCAATGTACATGTCTCTAAATCAAGGTTAAAAGGTCCACATCCCAGTCTTTCTGACGGGCTTCCTTCACTGAAACAAGGGAATCCTCTCCAGGAGGTCTCATATCTCCTCAAGGTCTAGCCTCTTGTCTGTTAGTCCTAGAGGACGTCTCTTCCATATGAATCTAAATCTGAATATTAAGAGGAATCATTTCTGAATGAAAGTCTCTGAGCAACTGAATCTCTCCTAGATCAATCCCACTCTGATTCTACATGCTCCCTCTGAAGGTTGACTCCCTCTAAGGCTATATAATCTTTGGAGTCATCTACTCCCTTTGCACGTGTTGACCTCCTCTTCTTCTGCAAATGATATTTCTTCTACTATGATCAACACACATCCATCATATACTCGAAGTCATACGACTAACCATGTTGATTTTCTAGTGTTAAATTTAGACAAGAACAATTTTTCCGCAAGTGGTAATTTCTTCCAATGATATACAATATTACTTTAATAAACTCTAGAACATCACAAGTAATTACATTCAGAACATTCAACTACTTAGAAACTTCGGTCTCTTCCTTAGATCACTTCCCACGCGTGAGAGAGAAAAGTATGTGTGTCTATTATTGTGTCTTTCAAGTGTCTTTTTATAGTAATATCAGCTTGATAAAAAAAGACACCTCTCTTTGAAAATTAAATTTAAAATTAAATTAAATTTTCTTTCTTATAAATAGTTGGAGAATACCTCCCATAACTACCCAAAGATTAATTTGGTTATAATCCATCCACATAGTGTTTGACTTTGTTAAATTGTTCCTCCATAATTCATGTGGTTCTTTGCATAAATATAGGTAGAAGTAAATATGCACTACACATTCTTCATATTTAGGTAATTAGACATTTTTACTAGAAATTACTGCCCATCATAATTTATGGAATTCTTTCTATAATTTAGGTAGGAGTAGAAAGTAAATATGCTGTACATAGAGATTGTAACAACTCCATAAATACTCCCAACATTTTACTCTACTCTCATTTTCCTGGGCCCTCCTGTGAGGGAGTCAAGCCCAGTGCCGCTCTCATACCATGTTGAATTTTTATTTGAGATGATATGATATAGTATTGTATATGAGATGATGTGATAGATTCATATGAGATGATTTATTACGATGATGAATGTGCCAAATATATAGAGAACCTAAAGGCACATATGATGACCATTCATGAAAGGACGTGTCTCTAATAATTATAATAACTATTTATTATTATTATTATTAATTATTAATTATATTATTAATTATTAATCTAGGAGAATGTCTTCCCGATGTTGTCCAAACATCAACATAGGAGTCATTCTCAGGAGTGAAGCCAAAGATAGGACATTTGAGGATTTTTGGTTGTCCATTTTACATTCACGTTCATGTGGATAAGAGGACAAAGTTGGAGCCTTCATGACATAAGAGTATTTTTGTGGGGTACAACGAGACCTCAAAGGCTTACATGATCTTCATTACCAGCTCAACAAAATCCATTTGTGAATAGAGATGTTAATTTTGAGGAGAACTTGACATCTAGGAGATCTCATGAGTCATCAACAATGATAAAGGACGAGGAGGAGCAGGCTCTCAAAGATGAGCAACAACTAGTAGCTCATGCTTCAGGTGGGGAGGAGGAGTTAGCCTCTTACAATGCTGTCAGGAGACCTAGGTGGCTATTAAAGACATTGAGGGATGTTGGTGAGGCTCCTAGGAGTGTGGTCAAAGAGTGCATGCCTCCAAGGAAGTTTCCAAACTATATGGTGCTTATGAGTACCATCATTGGTGTCGAGCCTTCCAATTTTGAGGAAGCAACATATCAATAGGATTGACAGGATGCCATGGTAGAGGAGTACACCTCTATTATGATAAATGATGTTTAGAACATAGTGTCGAGACTGGAGGGGAAATCAATTGTGAGTTCCAGGTGGCTCTACAAGATCAAGTATGCTACAGATGGTAGCATCAAGAAGTTCAAGGTGAGGTTTTTAGCGAAAGGGTTCTCCCCAAAAGAGGGAGTTGATTACGAGGAGACATTTGCTCTAGTCGCCAAGTATGCTTCTATTCGAGCTGTTATTTCTATTGTTTCAATTATGAGGCAGATAATACATTAGATGGATGTGAAAACAACTTTCCTCAATGGGATCATTGAGGAAGAAGTATATATAGAGAAACCTCACGGATTTGAGATACATGGGAGGGAGTCTCATGTATGTAGGCTTAAGAAATCATTGTACGAACTCAAATAGGAACCTAAAGCATGGTATTCCAGGATGGATATATACTTGCAAAGTATGGGCTTTACCAAGAGTGAGGTGGATCCTAATTTGTACTTCATACTTGTTGGGTTTGATCCCACTCATCTTGGTTTTGTACATTGATGATTTGTTTCTTACAGGTGAAAATGAGCTTATTGCAGGGTGTAAAGCAGATTTAGCTACAAAGTTCGAGATGAAGGACATTGGCTTGATGCATTGTTTTTTGGGGTTAGGGGTTAGAGGCCTGAATATCCTGTATTGGGAGAGATATTCCTTGGTCAAGGGAATTATGTAGTGGAGATGTTGAGGAGATTCAGGATGGAGGAATGTAGATTGATGACTACACCTATGGTTACCAATCTGAAGGAGGTTATCACTTCATATTTAGATTTTGGTGGATCCTAGGATATATAGGCAACTGATAGGGTTCTTGATGTATTTGGTCAATACTAGGCTAGATATATGTTTTGTTGTGAACAAATTGAGTCAGTTCATGGCAGAGCCGAGATAGGTGCATTGGATAGTAACGAAGCATGTGCTCGTGTACTTAAGAGGTACAGTGGAGTATGGATTGAGGTATCTTGGAGGAGATGGAATGAGGATGCAGGGATATTCAAACTCAAATTGGATAGGGAGTGCAGTAGACATAAATTTCCCTCAGGATGCTTCTTCAACTTAGGATCAATATTGATTACATGGTTCAACAGGAAGCATAATTTTGTAGCACTTAGTTCAACATAGGCAGAATATATGGCAGAGAGTATGGCTAGCTGTGAATCCATTTGGATCCACAAATTGCTTACAATTTTATTTGATCAGGAGTTGGAGCCTACAATGATATATTGCGATAATTGGAGTTGTATCAAGCTCTCTGAGAATCCAGTATTCCATGACATGTCCAAGCATATAGAAACCAAATATCACTTCATTCAAGATAGGATCCAGAAGGGAACAATGAAGCTTTAGTGTATTTCCACAGATGAGGAGGTTGCAAATATTCTGACCAAACCTTTGGCAAAAGGAAAGTTTGTGTTCTTTAGAGACAAACTTGGAGTGGTGCAAAATACCTTCCTTGCTAAGAGGGAGTGTTGATGTTAGTAGCATCAGATAGGTATTTCTGCACAGGTCTAATTTTCTAGACGTGTGGAAGTCGACCAAAGCCTTCTACCTTGAGACTTTACTTTAATTAAATGATTTATTAGTGAGTTGAGTTTTATTTACATAAATGCTTCAATTAACATTGAAATAAATCATAACCATTGATCTCAAGTGAGGTGAGAAGTAATCTCAATTGTCAATCACTTTGGAGATTAGGGTTAGGTCATAATTCAATCTTATAAAAGCAAGACTAGGGTGAAGGAGAAGACACTTTGCACTTGATACTCTTTTGACACAGAGAGAGTTGGATCACAAAGGACTGTCATTCAAGGAGATATTGTATAGGTGGAGGACTTCCATCTAGAGATCAGGTCAGGGAGAAAACATAACAAGGGTAGTCGCAAGTTGTTTTATCCGATTGGAGATGTAACAATAGGTTTGTGCCTTACAAAATTCCGTACAAAATTTGAGTGGATGTATGCAGGTCTTAGTGGAGATAGACGTGCATACTCAAGTTTGCTTAAGGAAAGACATGCATATATTGGGAAACATGAACATACGGGGTCGTACAACAGATCAAGATTTTTTAGGGTTTGCAAGTATTGTTCATAGTTTTCTATATTTATCTATGGGCCATTTTCCTAGGTATGGGAGCCCTTGTAAGTTTTGAAGTTATTTGAATAATAAACTTAGTTGATGGGAATAATATTTGTGTATTGTGGTTGAGATTTTGGTTTCCAATATTGCTTCCGCTATCTTTATTTGAGTTGAATATTCCAATAGTGTATGTTGTGTTGTGAGCTGATAATTTGATTTACATCAAGGAAATCACTAGATAACAAGATACCTAGGGCCAGAGTAGGGGATTTCAACACCTACCAGATTGGAAATTTATACATTTGCAGTGAGGTTGGGTGTTGATTCTATTGGGAATGTTTGTGCATATTACAAAGAAAAATCGTATAATAATGCTCAATCATAATATTCTAAAAAATGCTCACAATAATCCCCAATCCCACTTCAAGATTGATACCTTATGAGTGAAGGCATGTCTTTATGCTCTTTGGATTATATTAATTTTCCCTTTTGAATTGATAAAAAAAGAAAAAATTCAGAATATTTTGTGGTTCATGACTACATGGTACTTTGGGCATTTAGATCTTCAAGAGTTCAAAGATGTTCCCTTAGACTTGTGTTTTGAGAATTTAAGAATGGTTCTATTGGACTCAACACCCACACATGCAAAATTCCATAAAATTTTGGTCCCTTGAGAGCGAGGCATGACAAGTGTGCTTCTTTGGACAAGGTGAAGAACGATTGGATATGTGCCAAATCAAGTAGGGCCACATCATTTGAATGGCGTTCGCTGGGTTGATTGGAGGACAAGTGGTTGAATTAGATTTTTCCACGTGTCATAGACTAGAGCATATAGGAATGATGACATGTGGTGGTTCCATGGCTTATCATGTGGCTTTTGAATAGAGATATTTGTGTTTTTTAATAAATTCTTTAGGTTCGATGGCTTGAGGACATGTGGTGGTTCCATGACCTATTATGTGGTTCTTGAATAAACATTTGTGTGTTTTTATCAATATTTTGGGTTTGTTGGCTAGTGCAATTTTCATCAAATGCATAACTCTTCTCATGGATATATCATTGGAATAACCTATGTATAATATTTTGGTTCTCTTGAGTCCGATGATTCAACAAGTTATGCCTAAAATAATACAAGAACCCCTCCAACATAGTGGGAATAAACCATGTATACTATTTTTGGTTTGCGGAGTTTGAGGATTCAACAACTTATGCCTAAAGTAATACAAGAATCCCTCCAACATAGTGCACCATGTAGTCTTAGTGGGAAGAGGATCAAGGATTTTTCTATGTCATTCACGAACATTGAGGAGGATAATGGCTGCTAAGATCTTGCCACATTATAGGATGACATTAGCAAAATTATACTTGAACACATGGAGGATTTTGATAGTGTCACATGGCACTATAACATTTTGGGTACTTTAATGTTTTCTTTTAAAAATTCAAAGTATGGATTGTTGGATTAGAAATGTTATTGAAGTGTAATTTATAAATCCCTTGGCTCCCTTATCCTAGGGTTTTTTTACATCTCATGTTATTTTGACTCACATAAGTTACTTCACATACATGAATTTAGTACTTGTTATATTGCATTACTCGTCCTATGAACCCAACAAATTCTTTAAATAAATTTAATGTTACCTTGGGATTGTAACTTGAACATATTTGTAACTTTTTGTTTCTTACTTGCACAAGCCTTGTTTGGCCTTGATGTTTTAATCAAACTATATTGCAATTTCAAGGCTGCAAAACTAGGCGAATTCAAGGTTCTATGCATTTGGATCACACAATTGACACCTTCTTCAATCAAAATATGAAATCCCCTTGAGGGAATAGGTTTGTGCCATGTGGAAATGAAATGCTCATTGGGATCGAGGAAGGATTAGACAGACACATTACAATTTCAAAGGACTCCACATCATCAAGGCTACATCAATAAGTGTGTGGCTCAATTTGAGAGTGCCATGTGGTATATATATTGTGCAATTTTGGTCTTTATGCTTTATCAAGTGCATGCCTTCCTATGGACCTGACCTAGGATTTACAAATATTTTATAAATTTTGGTGAATTTGCAAGCTTGGGTGGATCACCCCACATTCTTCAAAGTACATAAGGATCCCCATGGACATAACTATGCATTGCACTAAATTATACAATATTTCAAGCTCGATAGGGTGGGAAAATTTCTCCCCTTATTTTTAATAGATGATAGAAACCTTTCCATGACGTCAATGTTTGGTTAAAGTGGATCTTATTATAGTGTGGGTTCAAGGTAGTAGAATTGGACTCCTTGTCCTCTCAATTATAGAGCTTTCCTAGTGGAGCTAACACTATATTAGATGAGTATTCATAATATTTTGGGTTTGAGATCAATCTAGCCTAAGGAACACACAAATTTAATATTTTCACGACAAAAGGTTGCACCACTTAGCATTCGTTGGGAGTGATATGCAGGAGGCTTACAATGAGAAGACTAGCAACATTGGAATAACTTCGACCCTTCACAAGGGGGTTAATGTGGCATTGCGTCCACTGCCATGTCATTAATGATGGTGTTAGCAATGGAGCTTGAAAATCCCCTGACCAATCAAATCTTACCATGTGGCATGATGATGCCAACATAAGAGGACTAGAGGACATGTGGTTCCTCTAGATGAAGCCATGTGGCAATGGTGTGTGTGTTGTATCCTTGAAGGGCTCAAAGTGGCCCTTTTACCTTGGACATGCCTAAGTATTCAATTTTGGGACTTGAAGTGGCATTGGACAATATTACAATAATATTTCATGTTTTCACATTTGGGGGGTTTTATCCCCTTTGTTTTGAATTGTGTATGAACCCCTCTACGAATTGACAATCACACTATAATTCTATAGTATTTAGACTATGGGGAAACATTGAATGGAATTAAGGAATTAAGAAAAGGAAATGTACATACACTAAAACACATTAGAGGGAAATGATATTTTCCATGTGGTTTATATTCAAAGGGACATGTAATGCTAGGTGGGTTAGAGGAAGGATCAAAGAGGCATGTGGTGAACTCAAAGGATGTCATATTTCCAGTGATGGCATCATTAGCGTTGTCTTGAAAAATGTGTGGCCAAATCCAATAGTGCCACATAACATGATGATGCTAGGAAAAGGAACAAAGGACAAGTTGCAACGTTAGAGGATGCCATGTGGAATTTGTGTGTTTTGAGTGCTTGAATGATTTAAAGGAGGGGAATGTTGTGCACTAAATAAAACACAAAGGAATTTTAATGACGAGTTAGATGGAAGAATTTTGTAGGCTCAAAACATGAAAACCAAAAATTCCCTGACCAAGTAGAGCTAGAGCTTTATGAGTTTAGTTACATGCATTTTAAAGTTAGAAAACAAACCACCTTAGACAAATTTCAGTGGAAAATAATTATACCTAGCCATAACTTAGCGATGTAAACACGAGTTTTAATCTTATACCAGAACTTGACGATTCACCCATTTTTTGAAATTTACTCTATAAGATTTCTTGTAGAATCTAATGCCACATGACAATTTATGATTGGTCCAATTTATTGTGTGGCGATGTTGGACAATGATCATGTGGCCTTGATGTTGCTACCAAGTGGCATTATGTTAGTGGTTGTAGATTTCTTGTGTCTTCTTTCAGTGCCTCAAACTTTATTAAGCCACTGGCTTTGTAAGTACACAAGGATTTTACTATGTTTTCTCTTTAATTTGGAAAATCCCCTTTGTATAAGCCCAACACATTATTGAATTATAATAAATAATCCTTTTTGGGCATGTGGACTAGGTTGTATTGGGTACTTTATGTTCTTATAACTCGCACAAGTTATTACATGGGACCGAACTTAGAATACACTATGTTTTATAGCTTTTTAGGTTTGCATTCAAAATAGATTTAGTTGGGTTTCTTCTTAATATTGGCTCTTGGGGGCGATTGGAATGGTAATTATAAGGTTGTGTTGACACTTCACCTTTTAAGGTGAAGTGTTGGCAACATTGGTTCATTACACTGTGATAAGGCTTTACCTAAGTATCCTTACTTCTCATCATCTAACTCTAGGGGGAGGTCTCTTGACCAAACCACAAGTGTGGATTTGTTAATTCGTGGAAGTGTGTGTGTATTGGTAAAAGCGACTCTTGGGGGTGATTCACCTTGGTAGTTATAAGCCTATGTCGATTCTTCACTTTTGAAGGTGAAAGTGTTGGTAGAGTTAAGTTAGAAAATTTGGTTAGTTGCATTGTGATAATGATCTTCCTAATAATCCTTACGTTTCATCATCCAAATCTAAGGGAAGGTCTCTCGACCAAACCCCAAGTGTGGTTTCTCTAAGTTGTGAACTTGTGTGCATGTACTAGTAAATACTACTCTTGGAGGCGATTGGAATGAGTAGTTATATTGTTGTGTTGACACTTCACTTTTTAAGGTGAAGTGTTTGTGGAGTTGGTTAGCTGCACCATGATGCAGCTCTACCAAACTATCCTTATGTCTCATCATCTAGTCTCGAGGGGAGGTCTTTTGACCCAACCACAAGTGTGGCTTCTCTAAGACACATTCCTATGTGTATGTATTGGTTAAAACAACTCTTGGGGGTGATAGACCATGGTAATTATAAGGTTGCACTGACACTTTACTTTTCAAGGTGAGGTGTTGGCACAATTGGTTATCTACACCACAATAAGGCTCTACCTAAGTATCCTTAGATCTCATCATCCAATAATTTATTTGATGAACCCAACAATAACAAAAGTTGGATTATGCAGAACGCTTTGGGTCGGTGAGCCATAGGTGGATTTTAGACCATGTTTTATATTTCACAACTATCCCTTAAGATGTGACCCTAAGATAAAATAAAATTGTATAGCAAATTCATAAACTTTTTTTTACCAGGTTAAAAATCTCGAGGAAAACCCTTGAGTACTTCCCCTCATTTCGAGGATGGTACCCATGGTAAACCTTAGAATCTTCAGGGCACAAGTTCGGTCAACAACATGGCTTGAATTCGTTACAACAATATATTCATTATGAGCTCAACATGTCACTTGTGGGAATTGAACCCAGGTGGAGAGGATAACAATCATTCCTCCCAACCACCCGGGATAAACCCAATTGAAAACAAATTCATAAAATTTATAGTGGTTATATTTTTGTTTAATAAAAATTTGTGTCTAGATCTCTGGTGGTTTCAATCCCTTGTGATTCTTGAGATGCATAAGGTACTTCACAAACTTAAACTTAGGATTAGTTCCCCTTTATAGTTTGTTTGGTTGGAAAACACAATGAAAAGTTGCACTTTATGTTTCTTGACTTACATCAATGCTCCTAAGGTCCCAACCATGAATTGATCATATTTGAAAGCCTTTTTTCATTCACTACCTCGAGAGAAAATTTCACTATGCATGTTTTATAAAATGCAAATGCCCCCTCATAGACTCAATCTTTGATTTAATGAAATGATACTATGATCTTAGGTTTGGGTCTATGAAGTAAATTGTGCAAGGCAGAGTTCATGGCCCCAAAGGTTTTATAAATTATACTTCAGTGACATTTTAACTATGGTATTTGTACTTAGAGAATTGTGTTTGAGTAGGGATTTGGGTCTAGGAACCTGAATGATTTGGAGTTCTTAAGTTTCAAGGTGCAAAATCATTTGAGTGAATTCCCCAGAGTATTAAATAAGAATTTAAAAATATTTCAGGTTCAAGGCAAGTTGGGTATATTTGGATTTAAGCAAAGGAATGCACAAGGAATGAAATTTACTCGAGAGCATAAGGTCATGTGACAAGACATATTTGGACCTTTCCATGTCTTTAGAATGACAATAGGAATGATGAGTTTTCCAATACGAGGGCCAATCAAAGAGTGACACCTGGCATGGTGATGTTATCCTAGAAAGGACCAAGAGGACATGGGACATCTTGGAGAGTTCCATGTGGTGAATTGGTGGATTGTGAACACTTAGTCAAATAAAACTTTTCTTGAATATTTTGTAAGCCTTTTTGTAGTTGCACATGTCCTCCTGTAAACCCAACCATGGAGAAAAAGTCATTTTATAAATATTTATGATATTTGGATAGGTCGAGTAGATTTGAAGAACCGATGCATGAGATACACAAAATTTTATAATCATTTGGGGCATAGGGAATTTGATGTGGTAGATGTGGCTAGTGGCCCACCATCAATATGAACTTGATGATGTTGACTTGTCAGGGGCATGGACTAATCAAAGGGTGCCACATGGCACAATGATGTTGGCATTCAGGGATTGAAAAGACATGTGACTTCTTCAACATTGGATACATGGAACTATGTTTTATTTTTTTTATGGTCTGTATGAATGGGTGGAATGAAGTCCTTGTGTTTTTGGCAATGTAAAGAATTTCCCACATACATGACCCTAATTAAAACAAAATTTATATAAATTTAGGGTTTTGAAAGGTAAAAAAGACATTAATAAATGATTGCATGGCAAGCTCAAATGCTACCATATTTGATTGATGACATCATTATTATCAGTGTGGAAGGTGTGTGGACAAAATTTCCATATGGCAGCCTCACAACACCATAAATGTACTTGTAGGATAGGTGTATTCTCCAAGTCTATCATGTGGAATCAACATATAGGGATTACTAATCTTAATATAATTTAATTAAGGTTAAAATTAATATTAATATTAATAATAGTATTATTAAAATTATGATATAAAAAATAGTATCAATTTTTTACAATGGAAAAATTCCAAATTTTTATACATTCGAGCTAAATTCAAAAGTTACATTTCAACATATCAAGAACCTTGAGTAATATTAATAGACTCCCATCTTCTAGAGAGTTTTCAAAATAATGTGTTTTTAGTCCCCAACACCCATAGCCTTCGGTTTTGCTAATCTATGCCATCTTTCCAATGGGATGCCTTTTTTTTTTTTTTTTTCCTTT
>ML802254.1:15657-30231 GCA_009831015.1 Picea engelmannii
TTTTTTTTCTAACATACGAACATGAATGTAGTCCAAATAGTGTCAATATATTGGTTTGCTTCACCACCACTAGATAGTCAATGAGCGCACCACCTCATAACCCTTTTCTCAAAATTTTCATACATTCATCCCTTTATTATTATTTATAACAAAAAACAGGGCAATATTATATTAAAAGGGTTGTAGCATAGCTATCTAAAAAACATACAAAAATAGTTGTTGTGATGATTCAAACAAAACTTACAACTTTTAGAAACTATAGATGAAATTTTGCAGATACCTACGATTGATACAATCCAACTATTAATGCATGTATATTGCTTGAAAAAGATACCCAAAATACAAACAAATTTTAAAAACATATAGATTAATTAAAAAAATGTTGGTTGACAGATTCCTCCTGGCTTCCCATGGAGTGTAGAGAGGTCTGTTGGTCCACTTCCATGTGTTCTTTGGATTTTTGTACAATCTCTTATTCATTGGGGTCACCTTGGGATGAATTGATGTAAACATGATGATTTGAAGGAGTATATAGGGAGTCCTTACAAAAATTAAGAACCAAATTTCACAGTATACTACACTCTATTTCAAGCACATCCATTTTTTTCCTTTGTTGGACAAGGAGGTTCATAAAATTTTCTTTCTTAGTGGGAGAATGCTATTCATTATCATGAACACTTATAGAAATCAAACAAAGAGATATAATGTTACTTTGGAGAGTTTCCTCGTGTCCCTGTAGGATCCTTCGAATTTCATGGAGATCCATTGAATCCATGTATACTAAATTAGTAGGTAACATAGCCAAGAGGAGACAAAATATACCAGATACTGGAAACATAAGACAAACTTGACTAGAGTTTGTATACCATTCACCAAATAAATGGAACCACAAACTATTGGAAAGGCTAAAGATGATTGAGAAATGAAGTTGGACCTAGGGGTAAGGGATTATCTTCCCCAACCCTAGCGCTTTAAAACCACCATTGAAAAATAGAGCCCAATACCATAACTAGGAAAGTAAGGCCTAGAGAAACTTGGTAACTGCATCCCAAAGACCAAACCACTAAAAAATCAACCTAAGCAACAAGGTAAATATTATTACCAGAGCATGAAGGTCGCATATCTTCCAGAGATTCATAAGATAGAAGGTGGAGAGAGCCAGAGAAAGGGATTCAAAAACAAAGAAGAATACAAATTCAACCCAAGAACCTATATAATTTCAGAGGAGCCATAGCTCAATATCCAAATTTTATTCCAGACCACATCTCCTAATATCCCACCTTCCATGCAAGAATTCATAATGAGGGGAACAAAACATATGATGAGAGTTGAATTTCACATGCCAAAGACTAGGACCTACATCCTTTCCACGTGCTTATAGATAGGGGTAATAGTTGCCAATCCATTTGGTTAATAAATGAAGTGCTACAGGTCTCTGAAAAAAAGTGGATAGAAAACATTAGGGGATGAATGAAACATTGAACCCCCTATTTTTAACCAAAGTTACTTGAGCTAAGAATTCATACATCCAATCTCAATCCTTGGATCGATAATCATTTTATTTTATATCAAAACCCATATAATTTAGACCTTTTTCAAATTCTAACACTTGAAAGGGTAGATTTTGACTTAGTCCCCTCATTCGATTGTCATTTAAATGAAAGGAAGAGATATGTGATTTTTTCAATTTAACTTCCAAACCAATAACTATACTATATAATTCTAGAGATTCCTTTAAATATTTTCCTCTCTAACGGAGCTTTCTCCAAAAAGGAAAACATCATCAACAAAAAGTAAATGAGAAATGGAAAGACCCATACCAATTTGTACCCCTTTGAATTTCCCATTTCTTTTATAAACACAAATGATCCTGCTTAGACCACCAAGCTCTAAGAAAAATAGAGGAGACAATTGGCATCCCTATCTAATCCCCCTATTAGGTTTAAATAACTTTGAAGCTGGGCCATTTATCAAAGTAGCAAAAGAGAATGACTTCAAGGAACCTTCAACCTAGTTAATGAAAGATAGACTAGAACTAGTAAGAATACAAACAACTTTGAGAAAAATATAATTTAATCTATCATATGTCTATGAAAAATCTATTTTGATTACCATAGAAGGAATATTCATAGATTTTATAGAGCACAATCCCTCTTTAGCAATACCTATTCGATCATGAATTTGTCTTTCCTCTAAAAATTCAAATTGCTACAAAGAAATAACATTAAATTGTTGCATTGATTTATGTCTTCTTGAAATAACTTTAGAAATAATTTTGTAAAATTTAATTGCATGGATAAATTGATCAAAAAACATTAAATGAGGTGGTGTTGTCCTTTTTGGAATTAGGGATAGGACTGTAGAATTCATAGGTTCCAACACTTTGCCTCATATTCTTGATTCCTCCATCACAACTAGGATGCCATTTTCTAGTGAATCATATAAGCGTTGAAAAAAGTCAATTGACCACCCATTTGGGCTTGGGATATTATCCTTTTGGAACAAAGAAAAGTCAACCTATTTAAGTTCTTTGTTTGAAACCTTTGTACCTAAGTCTTTATTTTCTTCTTGATTCACAAACCTAGGATAGAACTCAACCAATTTGATCACTTTTACTATATTGGATTTCTCAGGGTCTTTGTAAAGATGGTTAAAGAAATTTACCCCTAAATCAATGATTTTGTTGAAGGATGAAGCTTTACTCCCATCAGGATTTGGCATCTCCCAAATTATGTTTTTGGTTTTTTCCCCTAGCATGAAGAGAAATGGAAATTTTTATTTGCATGAGGTACCCCATATCCTCAATGAATGATAGATGGTATTGGGTACATTACATGGGATCAGGTCCATAAAGGGTCATAAATTCAGAGGGTTCATTGGAAATGTTCTTTATGGCTGACACCTTTGGCGTTGGCTCCAAGAAAGAAGCATTGAAGGTGACCATATGCCTTGTCATTTTATTGATATTTTGAATTCCCCTTGTTCGAAGGAGTATATGCAAATGGAGAAGACAAGGATTTCAAACACAGCTCATGAAGAAAAGAAAATGGATTTAAAGGGAGGTGTCTATACTGCAAAATTTTGAGTGGATGCAAATAAGTGTGAGTAGGGTTTTCCTAAATCAGATTGTTAAAAGAAGAAAAATGTGGAGTGCTGGTGAAATTATATGCATAATATATTACCAAACATAAATTATCAACCGGGATTCGTAATTAGTAGAGTTGATGCACTATATGCGCCGATAACAGATAGGTTCCTATGTCTGTTTAGTATAGATTAGATAAGAAAACCATTTAGAAACCAACACACTCTTAAAAATAACAATCGTCACTCAATTTGAAAGCTGGAAAGCAAAACTCATAAACAAACAAAATCTCTTGCTCAGGGGATGGACATGTTCATTGATGGCTCATGAAAAGAAAATATGAACTTTGATTCTATCTCCCGAAACAATTAAAATAACATGTAGGATGCTCCATTACAGCTCATGTATGGTGAAATATGGATATCCAACTGTTCTTGCATAACCACACTTTGCAACAAATTCGAATAGTGAAATCAAACAAAATAACATGAAATCAAAATAACAAGTACATGAAATAAAAATCTACACTAACAATTTACAATAAGCTTACCAAGCTGGATCAATGGCCCTTGTCGATGCCAACATGGAAGCTTTAGATCAACAGATGATAACTTCTAAGAGAGACAAAATCGCTGAATCCAAACTTGCATTAATCTTCAACAGGTAGGTTTACAAAAGGAGTCTCTTCATGAATCCAATCTACATCATAACAATTCTCCTCAAGAACCTATCTCATAACAATTCCCTTAATCTACATAATAATGCATCCTCTTTTCAATCTACATAATAATAATTCTCATCCCCCCCTCATGAAGAGAAGGCACTCTCTTTTATACATGATATCTTTGAAAATGAGATAAACATCTCATAATTACAGATCCACTTTTCTCTCAACCCATTTCTCTTTATTACAAAATACAATCCCTTCAAATCCTCACACATATCTTTCATATATCTTGGATAAGATATGACAACTAAATCTCCATGATCTTCTCCTTGGATTAGTATTGAATTATCTCCTCAAATCTTGAAATGGTGGAGGAAGTATTCGAGAAGTCTTTTGAATTAATCCTTCACATATTCCTACACATGATAAAGCTCACACATTTTTGAGATATATGAAAACATGTCAATTTTTTAATATTTAATCACAAATTCCCTTTTAATACTAAAATAAATGATTTGAAAAATAATAAGGTTTAACCCATATTTAATTATGAAAATGGTATCATGAAAGGTTAATGGGGCGATGAAATGTGAAGACTGATGAAGGGAAAGGTGGATGGAAATATGACATTTATAAGTCCCAACATACCCCCCAACTGAACTTGTTGCATGTCCTCATGCCACCATGCATGGGTCTTCTCAAGAAATTTTGGTATCTGAACTTTGGCGAACTTTGGCTTTGAGTGATGATAATGAATATTTCCAGGATGGGATTTATATGAGTAACAACTGACATTTGCTTATGGTTGGTTTTTGTGTGACAACCATGAATATAGAGAATGTTGGTTCTTGTGTAAACAACATTCATTTCGTTATTTTTTCTCTTGTTGTTATGATAACAAAATGTTGGTTCTTGTGTAAACAACATTCATTTTATTATTTGTTTTGTCGCTGTTATGATAATAATTTATCCATTTTCTTACTGGAATAAGAATAAGAAATCCCTTTTTACATATTTGTGAATCATGCGAATATGTAAATCAATGCTTATGAAGCAAAGTGCAACAGAGTATCGTTGGAAGAAAAAAATGTTGGTAAATGGTAAATGAGACAAAAAAATGGAATGGTGGTGGAAAAATGGAGTGATGATAGCGAATATAGTCCCCCCCTCCCCCCCTCGCCCCTCAACTGAATTGGTTGCATGTCCTCATGCAACGTGGCATGAGTCATAGAAGTGAAAAGGAAAGGGAGCTTGGTGAGGGATTTTTCCAAATTCATTCACTTTAGCATGTAAGGAATTGCATGATTAAAGAGTAGAAAACAACATACCTCCACTTACCCAAAATGTTGATGAACTATGCAATAGGAATATGGCTGATGCGGCTGCTGGAGGATGGAATACGTTCACATGATCATGTGAAAGGTGAATGCTACTGTAGCTTCGACTGCTGTAATTGCTAGATCAGAGAATGTGACGTGGAGGAATCTTAACTGCTGCTGATGAATCATGGAAAAGAGGAAGAATGAAAGTGGAAATGTAGTAATCTCATATAGCCGAAGTCATGTTGTTGTAACTGCTGAGGAGTCATGGAAAAATGTATAGTCTTCACCTGCTGCAAAACTCGATTGCACAATTCTAGTCATGCGAATGAATGTGTCGATGTCGAGCATGAAGATAAGTCATTGGATTACGGACCATTGATGAATGTCGTTAACCAATGCAAGGGAACTCATCATTGATATCAATGAGTGCCAAGGTACCTGAGTACATCTTGCGAAGTGCGAATGAATGAGCTGATGTCGAGCCACTTGCAAGATCCGACGATCAAAGGACATTGATGTATTCCCATGATTTTCAGCGAGAGAACTTGCCATTAAGGCATGCAAGCCTCTAGGTACTCAAATGGACTCTAGTCTATATCCCAGATAAGGTGTTAAGGTCGATGGGGCAAGACTTGTTGAAAGGTGGGCCTTAAGGAATCCCACATCAGTGAACATGAGTTTGTAAAAAGTTTGGTAGGACTATAAATGAAAAGATCTCAATAGCAACAATGTGTATGAAAAAGAAAGCAGGGTAATGTAGTCATCCAAAAAGGGGACTGAATGGTTTTATTTACAAGGCAAAATGAATGGAAAATAGAAAAGAGATGTATGTGACTAAGAAAGATAGGCGTGTGCGAAGTCATGAAGGTTAAGGTGATGGAATAGTGGACTTTGACATGAATGACGAATAAGATTGAAATGAGAAAGGTAAATGATCATATCATGGCATAATTGGTTTTCTGAAAGATGACAGTGTAGCGACAAACGTCATGACATGTGCGATGAAAAATTTAGCTCCTTCAATCTTTTCACAGACATGCTTTTTTGAAGAGTTTTGCGATTCTTGAGAATCACTGTGGCATGGAATGCGAGCGTCTTCATTCATGCAATCAAACTTAGTACTAATCCTGCAATCAAATTTGTGAGATCATCGTAAAGAAGAAAATGCGAGATTAAGTACAAATGCGGCAAATTAAAGAGATAAAAAAATGTGTTTTTGTACTCGTTCCATTGTTGATCACTGCTTGTAGTGACTTAAGAAAAGAAAATTAATGTTAAGCATATTGTTTTCCGGGATTAAAGAATGTCCATTTGCAATTTTTTTATTTTTTGTTGTTTTGATTTTTATAATTTGTTTTTACTATTATATTTTTTTATTTTTTTTGGTTTTCTTATATATATATTTTTAAAATAAAACAAGGCCAATAAAATAAAATTTATTTTATATATATATATATATATATATATATATATATATATATATATATATTCCGTTATAATAAACCAAAAACAAAAAAATAAAATAAAATAAAAAGATTATTGCTTTTATTTTGGCTAGTTTATATAAGTTTATTTATTTATTTTAATGTTTTACTATTAAACAAACAAAAAAAAAAAAACAACAAAACAACTATGTATGTACTTATTAATTGTTTTGGTATTAAAAGAAATAAACAACTATAATAATAATAATAATAATAATTTATTTTTAAGGTCACGGCTACCAAATTGGTGTATGAGACCCCCTTGTTTGTGGGACAAGGGACCCTCCTCTGCCCAGCGATTTGATTGGTAAAGTCTACGAAGGTATACATACCCTACCCCCTCTGGATTTGAACCTGTGACCTCTTAAGAGGAAACACATGTTCTTAACCATTAGGCCCACTCAAACTGTATAAAAACAACAACAACAAAAAAAACAATAAAAACCTAAAACCTAAAATGCATCCCTATGCATATCCTATCGTGGAAATCTCAAAACAGAACTCTTACCTCCAGGAAATATGCAATGATAAGGTTGCTAGCTTGCTTTCTTCAGTCTTTCTTCTAGATGCAGTGGCCGCTTTCTTAGGAGGAGATCCCGTTTTAACTCGATTTGGTGTCAAGATCTGAGAATAATTCTGCGCCTCCAGTACCTCTGGACGGAGCAAACCCCAGAAACTTTTGCAATTATATTTAAGTCTCATCGCGCGGTCCGTTGTATCATTTCCACTGAGGCCCTGTGGCTCATGTTCGAGTTTATTCTGCTGATGGTGATGCTGCGATGGATAGGCCTGGTACAGATACTCAGCTGGCAGCCCCAAGCTCAGAGATATTAGTTCCGTTTAAAGGAATGACCCAGAAGGCTTCAGATTGAAGACTTGGCACAGTTTTATCTAATGCGGTCTTACAAGTCCGCGAGTAGACTTGATGCAACAGATGTCAATTTCCTTCCTGTTTCACCAGCTATAGACTTCAACAATGACAGATCTTCTGAAGCCTCGTTGTGGTCTAAAAACTGAGCACTCAATATTGAATCAGATCCCACAAATTTCTGCAATCGCATTTGGCTATCTGAGTCAATGGCCTTCTGGTCTTCATCAAAGAATTGGGCAGATGATAGGGATTTTGCACTTGAAAACTTCCGTTGTGCCTCACCAGTTTCTTCAATCTATGGTCTAGTGCGGTTGGAATTTCCAGATTTTCGATTCCCTGAAGTATTGAAATCAGAGAAGAAATCCACACCAGTGGATGGTGCCAAAATATGACCAGAGGAAGACAGGCCATCTGAATTGAAAGCTGATTGCTCTTCCGCATAAGTAAAACGAAATGTTCGAGGTGCGAACCGTGTTCCCATATTTGTTGCAACCGGTGGTTCAACAGGAAGTTCGGAAGGTTTTTTTTTTTGCTGAATTTGCTGAAGTTCGGAAGTTCGGAAGGTTTTTTTTTTTGCTGAATTTGCTGAAGTTCGGAAGTTCGGAAGTTCTTTTTTGAGAAAAAGAGAAGAAACTAGTTGTTCTTCTTTTCTTTGCTGAATTTGCAGTAGCTGTTGCAACCTGTGAGGTTTATCCATGTCATACACTATATATTAAGGAGATAACATTGTAGGATTGGTTAAGCTTGTTCGCAAATGCATGGGACTCCTTCAAATTCCTGCTGTCCGCCTGCCCATATAATTTTCATGGCTTCCACATCGAAGGTTGTCTCTGCCCGTTCTCTGGCCAAGTCCTCCATCTCAATATGAGTACTCGGATCCGGCTGAGGTCGGTGCTGAAGGATTTGATGGTTATGTCTCGGATGACCTCGTTCATTCCTCCAGCAATGCCCATGAGAGGAAGAAAGGAGTGCCCTGTACAGAGGAAGAACACCGGATGTTTCTTGTTGGCTTGTAGAAAGTTCGCAAGGGAGATTGGCGGTGCATTTCCAGAAATTTGTTTTGTTTCTCTAGCCGATTTGATGGAAATTGTATTGATATTCAGAGCTTTGAACTTCTCTAGGGTGATTGTCTTCATCTTTGTCGAGGAACAAGGCACCATAGAATCAGTGTTTGCTTGACATTTTCAGCGTGAAAGAATGCAATGCACGAGGAATCATTATTATTAATTTTTTTTTAAATTTTTTATTTTATTTAATTTATATATATTTCAATTATTATTCATATATATGTTTTTATTCTTATAAAAATTAAAAATTAAAAAAAAAATCTTAATTTTTTATATATATTTTTTTATGTTGTGTCTTTTTTTTAATTTTTTCTAATTGCATTATTCTTAAAAAAAAACAAATTCAAATAAAATTAAAGAGAGTAGGTTTATTAGCAAATGGAGACGAAATGAATTGCAAATTGAAGATGAAAATTGATTAAGTATGTTTGCAAATCATCAACTAATTCATTCTTGAAAACGCTAGAGATATCCTACACTTTCTGATCCTCGCACTAAGCACGGAGGAGAGCATACTTATTCTAAGCAAAAACTGAAAATAAAAGTATGTTTGTTTTTATTAGTTTATTCTACCTACTCTACGCTAATTAAAAATTGGAGATTAGTTAAGTGTAGTCAAACTTCCAATGTAACCATAAACACAATAGTAATAAGAATATGTTTAGTGTGAATCTCACAAATGACAATCGAAAATATATATAACCTTGTGAAATTAACTGTTGAAAGTGTAAATTAACAAAATAAAAAGAAAAACTAAATTGATCCAACCTGGTACCTGCTTGAAACCATCATTCGATAAGGCTTTCATAGGCGTAGTTTTCACTTCTCAGATCGTGTCGCACTTCCTTGTTATCCTCCTCGATTTCCTGCTCGCATAATTGTTTGTCATCAGATGTAAATGGTTCTTTGTATGTTGTTTCTTAGTTTGCCTCTGGAGGAGTAATTAAACTTTCAGCTGCTGTCAAGATCTCCTCTTCCAGAGAAGAGGAGATCCTAACTTTTGCTAGGATCTGAGTGAGTTGTTCCAAGCTTATACTTATTGTTAAACCATATTGAAAAAAGAGAATGATTTATCATCAAAATATTTGAATTTTAAAACTAAGAAATTAAAACTATTTGTAAAAATAAAACACGCAAACTTGAACTCCTTGCGTCACTGAGACCCTACTGTCACCAGGTTATCGGTTCGCACAATTTAGCTCATCATCAATAAAAACTAAATTTGCATAAATAAAAACACACTTTTGCATAAAAGGAAGAGGACGACCTAACTTTGGAGCAACCCCATTAAAGTGGATGCGCAGGTTCTTACCTCTCGTCTTACCGTCTTCTCTTCGCCCTTAGGTCGTCCATAAAACCAATCATTAAAGAAATTTAATTCAAAATGCTACCTATTACTGTTTACAACTCCCCGACAACGACGCCAAAATGTTGGTGCAATTATATGCATAATATATTACCAAACATAAATTACCAACCAGGATTCGTAATCAGTAGAGTTGATGCACTATGCACTATATGCGCCGATAACAGATAGGTTCCTATGTTTGTTTAGTATAGATTAGATAAGAAAACCATTTAGAAACCAACACACTCTTAAAAATAACAATCGTCACTCAATTCGAAAGTTGGAAAGCAAAACGCATAAACAAACAAAAACTCTTGCTCAGGTGATGGACATGTTCATTGATGGCTCATGAAAAGAAAATATGAACTTTGATTCTATCTCCTGAAACAATTAAACTAACATGTAGGATGTTCCATTAAAGCTCATGTATGGTGAAATATGGATATCCAACTGTTCCTGCATTACCACACTTTGCAACAAATTCGAATAGTGAAATCAAACAAAATAACATGAAATCAAAACAACAAGTACATGAAATCAAAATCTACACTAACAATTTACAATAAGCTTACCAAGTTGGATCGGTGGCCCTTGCCGATGCCAACATGGAAGCTTTAGATCAATAGATGATAACTTCTAAGAGAGACAAAATCACTGAATCCAAACTTGCATTAATCTTCAACAGGTAGGTTTACAAAAGGAGTCTCTTCATGAATCCAATCTACATCATAACAATTCTCCTCAAGAACCTATCTCATAACAATTCTCTTAATCTACATAATAATGAATCCTCTTTTCAATCTACATAATAATAATTATCATCCCCCCCTCATGAAGAGAAGACACTCTCTTTTATACATGAGATCTTTGAAAAGGAGATAAACATCTCATAATTACAAATCCACTTTTCTCTCAACCCATTTCCCTTTATTACAAAATGCAATCCCTTCAAATACTCACACATATCTCTCATATATCTTGGATAAGATATGACAACTAAATCTCCATGATCTTCTCCTTGGATTAGTATTGAATTATCTCTTCAAATCTTGAAATGGTGGAGGAAGTATTTGAGAAGTCTTTTGAATTAATCCTTCAAATATTCCTACACATGATAAAACTCACACATTTTTGAGATATATGAAAACATGTCAATTTTCTAATATTTAATCACAAATTCTCTTTTAATACTAAAATAAATGATTTGGAAAATAATAAGGTTTAACCCATATTTAATTATGAAAATAGTATCATGAAAGGTTAATGGGGCGATGAAATGTGAAAACTGATGAAGGTAAAGGTGGATGGAAATATGACATTTCTGAGTCACAACATGGATAAAGTGATATGAAGGAAGAATTCCAAGGTAAATATGGTAGTGGGGGAAGACTTGTGTGTTCAATAGGTGCTAGATTATTCTAACAAAGCACTTATTGGGAAATTTGTGGGAAGGCAAATAGTTGAAGAAACCTTAAACTCCTAGATTAGATGGTATGGGGTTGTGTCATCAATTAAGGAACCTCCTTTCACGTTTTTTCCTCATGATGGATAGGGTTTATATTTTGGTTGGAAGGAAACACTTCTTTAAGATTCGACAACAAATATCTCTAGGGGTCTTCCTTTCTTATACTAAAACCTTGACATATTGTTTTGATTCCAGGATGGAGGTTGCATCCAAAATTTCCATCTAGGTTAAATTTCCATGATTGTCAATGGAGTTATATAAAAAAGACATTTCTTGGAGACATAGGAATTTTTTTTGGCAAGACAATTAATATTGATACGTATGTCTAGAACAACGTTTTTCAGATTTGAGCTCAAATTTTGGTGAAAATCAACCTAAGTGAAAAGTGGGTGGAGAGTGCGTATATAGTAGTAAAGCAAAAAACACATACTCTAATTTTGGACTATGCCAATATTCCTTTTAGGTGCATCTAATGTCATGTTCATGGGCATACTGCAACAAATTACTCAGTGCCTTATGTTAGTCATGTTTGGAAGAAAAAGGGGAAACCAAGGCATGCTCTAAGATGTTGAATCCTTTTGTTTTCAAGATGGTGAAAGGTTTGGAAGGTTTCCCAAAGGAGGTTAATGGCATGACTAGGCAATCAAAAAGTTCTTCGATTGATCTTGTCACCAGCGTAATTGTGATGGGTTTCAAGGAAGGTGAGTTTGGGGTAGTTGAACCTGTGTCCTAGCAAAAGGACCTAGAGAATCCCACAAAGGTATCAAACTTAGAAGAATACTCATCCATGAAGTGAAAAGATGGAGGTGATTGTTCTGGTAATTCCATAAAAGAATTCTCTGATTTTAAAGGTTTTCAATTTTGATATGGGTGTCTAAAGAAACAAAAATGGTAGGTCAATATCTCTTGAACTAGTTAATAGTGCTAGGGGTTGCTACTGGATTAAAAATGATAAAGGCTCACCTAAAGTGAATGTCTCGACCCTCATATTTGTTGGGTATGTGTTATATTCTTTGCATGAGTAGTAGTTTCTATGTTGCGTTGGGCGCGCAGGGGAGTTTGAGATTTTTTTTTGCCTCTGGAAACATGTCACATTTTGCCTCGATTTTCATGTCCATTGTTGGGAGGTTTTTCGGCACATGGTTTTTCGTCGATGGTTTTCTATTTCCTGTTAAGGAATTAGGGTTGTTGACTAATCCAGGGCATTGGTTTAGGGTTTTGGATGCCGCTGGATTCTATATGTATATTGTATTGTAAACAATGTATCACAATGAATGAATATATAATATGTTGGTTTTCCCGGTTTGGGTTTCCAGGGGAAAAATATATGTGTAATGTTTGTATTTTCCATTGTATCTTTTCCATTCTTTTACTGAAAATATGTTTTCAGTAAATATTGTACAAGGTTAAAATCTACATTTGGTATCAGAGCTTTGTTGGCTTCAAGGGGACACCTTGGTGGTCAAGGGCTTGGCTTGGGACTGTGATAAGCCTTGTTATAATGAGAGATCTGTGGTATTGATTTTTTAGGTGAAAAGAAATGGCAAGCAATTCGAAAATGGAGATCGAGAAGTTTAATGGGAAATTTTTTGAGTTGTGGAAGCTCAAGATGGAATATCTGGTGGACAGAGATCAATGGATCACGGTGGATCTAGGTAATGCACCTACAGGAACTTCAACAGATGACTGAAAAAAGTTGGATCGGAAGGCAAAGAGCACAATTCGACTGTGTCTCTTAGATTCAATATTATTGAATGTGTCAGAGGAAGCTACAACCAAGGATTTATGGGATAAGTTGGGGAAGTTGTATCAGTCTAAGTCCCTAGTAAATAAACTATTCCTTTGAAAGAAAATGTATAATACGAGGATGAGAGATGGAGACTCTGTGGCAAAGCATTTGAACGCCTTGAATACCTTGGTAAGTCAGTTAGTGTCTGTTGACATTAAAATTTCAGATGAAGATAAGTGTATCAGTGTAATGTTTTCCTTAGCAGACTCGTGGGATATTCTGGTTGTGGCCATAGGTAGTAATACAACTGACTTGAAGTTTGAAGAAGTGGTCTCATCCTTGTTGTCGGAGGAGATGAGATGGAAGAACATGGAAGGACAAAGCACATATGCATTATTTGCAAGATGACGCTCCCAAGAAAGAAATATATCTAATTTCTCAAGTGGGAGATCTAAGTCTAAGGGTAGATCTAAATCTCCCAGAAAGTTTGTAAATTTATGTTGGAGATGTAGAAAATAAGGGCACTACAAGAAGCAGTGTAGATCCAAAGTTGAGAAAAAGAAGGGATCTGAAGAATCTCCTTCTACAGAAGAAAATACCTACAAGGAAGGAGGGGATGTGTACTCGGCTTCTTCAAGCACATATACATATCACAAGGCATGGTTGGTTGACTTAGGTGCGTCCTTTCATATGACTTCCCACCAGGGAGTGGTTTTGTGAATATGAAAGGTATGATGGAGGTAGTGTTTTCCTAGGTGATGATTCAACAACCAGAATCATAGGACGAGGAAAATTCAGGTTGAGGCTGATGAACAAGCAAGGTGCATGCTCAGTGGTGTCGGGTTAGTGAAAGAATTATGGGCAGATCAAGTGGGTACTGCATGTTACCTGGTCAACAGATCACCCTCATCAATAATGGATGACAAGAATCCACAAGAGGTATGGATTGGTAAGAAACATTCTCTCACACATCTCAAGGTATTTGGTTGTGAGGCCTATGTTCATGTTACAAAGGAAAACAAGAGTAAGCTAGATAAGAAGGCTAGAAAGTGTATCTTTATTGGGTATAAATATGGTCTCAAAGGTTATAAGCTTTGGAACCCAAAAACTAATAAGGATGTGTATAACCTGTTAATGTTTATGCCATTATTATAGTTCTTTGCATTTCATAAGATAAGAGCATAATAAGAACAAGATCACTGAGAAATACACATCCACAATAGACACAACATTTATCCTGGGAAACCCTCTAGGGGAACAAAACCCAGCAAAACTTTCTTATCATAAATAGCTTATCAAATGTTCAAGAGATAACTCAACCAATACAGAAAATCCTCCTCCAAGAGATGCGCCACCCTTCTTCTTCTCTCACCAACTTGTAATTGCAGCTTGTCTCATAAGAACATGAGCAAGTGAAGTGTGTGATAGAAGTGAGGCGCTAGCCTCTTATTTATATCACTCTGGCATGTGTGAAGAGTCACCATCTGGCTGGGCCGACCTCTCACACTGGGTGGGTAAATCCACCTTTAATTAAAT
>ML802254.1:48493-68805 GCA_009831015.1 Picea engelmannii
ACGTCTCCCTTGGACTTGCCCTCCTAAATAGAAAGAGCCCCCCATCGAGGTGACAGTGGGTGGGGAAGCTCCTGTTACGCCGGTTTCAAGCCCTAACTCAAGCTTTCAAACCTTTCCTACAAACCGTGCGATAACAGGTACTAAATTGGTTCACAACTCATCCTACCATCCTCAATCCAATGGACAAACCAAGATTGTGAATAAATGTATAGAAGAATATCTTTGTTTCTTTGCATCTGATAAACACACACAATGGGTCAAGTGGTTTCCCTTGGCAGAATGGTGGTACAACACATCATTCCATACTTCATAAAAAATGTTCTCGTTTCTGGAACTTTATGGATATCATCCTCCATCCATCACATCGCCCTTGAAAGGGACTACAAAGGTTTAGAAAGTGGAGGACCACATAGAGAACCAACAAGAGGTTCTTAAATTATTGAAGTACAACTTGGTTATGGCACAAAATAGGATGAATTCACAAGCAAATCAACATTGTAGTGAAAGAGAATTTGAAGTGGGGGTTTGGGTATTTTTGAGGCTACAACCTTATAAATAGATATCCCTCAAGCAACAAAATAAGGACAATAAATTAGCACCCAAATATTATGGCCCCTATAAGGCATTGCAAAGGATTGGAAGTATGACTCACAAATTGGAGTTGCCTCCATATTCACGTGTACATCCAATCGTCCATGTTTCTTGCTTAAAGAAGGTAATTGATGAAAAGATCTCAGTCCAATCTATTTTACCAGATATTAATGAAGAAGGGAAAATAATACTAGAACCAAAATAAATCCTTGAAACAAGGATTAAGTGGCTGCAAAATAGATCAATTACCGATTCCTCGTCAAATGGAAGAACCTACCAATGGAAGATGAAACATAGGGAGATGAGTTCTTCATGAAAAAACACCCAAAATTAGTTAAGTGTTGAGGATAACACTTGTTTGAAGGGGAGATGCATGTTAAGCCCTAGAAAAAACCCCATGTTAAGTATAAAACCCCTTATTAATCCCTAGTTATTGAATTATTACAATTTTAGTGTTATATTTGTATGTAATATAGAACCCTTCATTGTACCCTTTCATTATAATTGTTCCCTTTGCCTCCTATATATATGCCAAGGAAACTGACTAGTCTTAGGATCATCTCATCTCATATTGTACATTGAATATATTGTAAAAGGAGGTTTCCCTGTCGAAGTGGATTGTTATTCAATGAATTTTTATCAATCTCAAGGCATTGGTTCATAACATTATCAATGTTAAAATATGAGAGGGTGATTGTGGGAGGGGACCTGAATTTCACATTACACAAATATAAGGTTTGGAGTATTTCAACATGGGTTGAAAAAATAGTAGACTTATTTAAGCACAAGATTGAACATGGTGGTTGATTGATATTGAGATTGCCTCCCTCAACCCTACTTGGAGGAATAATAGGGTGGGGGAGGCAAGATTTATTTTTTATTTATTTTTATCTTAGAGAATTTATTAAATCTAGTGGGAACACCCATGTCTTGGGTTGGTGTAGGTGGTGGATCAAATCACAATTCCATTTCCATGCAGATGGAGATGAAGTATGAAAAACCCTCTAACCCTTCTAAATTCAATCCCAGTTGGATTGAAGATGAGGATTTCCAAGGCTTGATAAAAAATAAATGGAAAAGGTTTGATGCATATTTAGAGGAATCAACTTGTGTTTAATGTGCTACTGCCCTGAAGAGTATCAAAAGCAAGGTAGTGGAGTGGGAAATAGAGAATCATAAAAAATGGGGGAGTATTGAAATAGATTGAACTCAAGATTATAAAAATTTATGAAGAAAATGTAGGTGGTGTATTAAATGAAGAAGAAATACATAGACACAGGCGCTTCCTCTGCCAACTTCTACACTCTACTAACCATGCACATCTGTTTGTGTGATCGACCTCAATGGATTTTTTTTTTGGAGGGGGGTTCATACCCCATCCAAACCAAGAAGCTTCAATGTTTCAAGATCTTTTTTTAACAATTGGAAAGTCCATGAAGCCTTAACCATCCATATTCATCAAAAGGTTGGAAAATATTATCAAGGTTCCTCTTCTTGCATCTTATTAAAGGAAAATTTCATTGACACTTGTGGAGTGTGGTTTAATTATCCAGTTCATTAGTATTTGGCCATCCCCCAGGTCCATGGGAATTTGTGTACATAGGAACTGGCAAGATTTGATCAAGCGAAATATTACACATTATATTTGTAGAAGGGGTTTCTATGCTTTATCATTTGAAACCAAGAAAGGCATGGACTTTATCTTCAATAATGAATCTTATTTCTTCAACGCTCTCAAAATGTATTTAAACCGCTACACTCTGGATTTCAATACTGAACATGATGTTCCCTTTGCAATGCCTATTTGGGTTCGTCTTCCACAACCGCCCCTTCATTGTTGGAATGATGATACATTGCACAACATTATAAAATGTCTAGGTAACTATATAGATAACTCTAAACTAAATGATGACATGTTTGTCTATGCAAGGATATGTGTGAAGGTAGATCTGGAAAAAGGGCTTCCAAAATCAATTCTTCTGACCTTAGACAAATGGAAGCATGTGTATCTCTTGGACTATGAGCAACTTCCCTTCAAGTGTAAATCATTCCATGAATATGGCCACTTTGCAAAATATTGCATGAAAAATGCTCAAGAAACACCTTTGTATGTAGACAAAGAATACTAATGGAAAACAATTAGGAAAAATGTGAACCCTAGATAACCATCTTATGTTCAACCTACCAAATTGACTCTATCAACTCCAGGTCTCTTTGTTCCTTCAGGTTCTAAGTAGGCATAGTCCCACTAGTAGACAATGGATACCATCAATAGTCAAAATAGTGAACAAGTACTGAAATATCCAAAGAGGGGGGAAAAAGGCACTTTGTTTCCTCGTGTGAATAGGTAGGAAATTCTCTCTCAAGAGGAGTTGATTCCCTTTTCTAAGATTATGGAATTTGCTAGCCTATATCCTGCCACAACAACTTCTTCCAACGCATGCATCCCAAAGGAGAACACATAATCGACCCTCCCAATAGGTAATGCATTCTAGTCGGCCTGAAGAAATGGAGAATCTCCTTGATAAATCCTTCATTTTCACATGTATTCTCACTAGGAAAAAAACCTAGTAGATGGAGGAAGAAAAAAAAGAGAAGGATGACAATGAGGAAAGGTTACCCAATAAAATTATAAGGAAACCAACCAAATAAAAATAAAAGACTTTGGAAATAGATAAAATATCTTGGGAACCCAAACCACTCTAAACAAAACAATAACATTTAGATCTAGCATAATCAAGAACCTTGGTGCTAATATGTCATCACAAGGTGGCTCCCACAAATCACAAGGTAAATAATGAACATATTCTCCTATAATTGTATAGGATTGGGTAATTTCTACAAAGAGGAAGAAATGAGGGATTTAATCAGATATGAGAAACCCACCATCCTCCTACTCCAAGAGACAAAGATGGAGGATTTTGAAGCCTTAAAGGTATGTAAGAATCAATGGACCATATGTGATGGTTTAGCTTCAAGTTCGAGAGGAGCATTAGGAGGACCCTGTACACTATGGAACAACTATATTTGCAACTTATTTTCACTTTCCAAAACCAACATTGGATTCTCACCAGTTTTATTCATCAATAATCAGGGAAGTGAGTAAATCTATTTAGTGTATACATGTCAGTAGCCTACAAAGACAAATAATGTTTCTAGAATTATTTTCTAGCCATAAAATACATAGAGCACTCTCAAGACAATATGGTAGGAGGGAACTTGATTGTGATTCTAAATAATAAGGAGAGGAGAGAAGGGAGTATTTTTAGGGACCCATTCTAGGAAAAGTTGGAATATTTTCTCATCGAATGAGATTTGGTTGATATCAAACCAAGTAAAGGAAAATTTACCTGGTCGAACATAAGAATCGAGCCATGCCATATTGTAGCAAGGCTTGGCAGGTTCTTAGTGCATGGTGACTTTCTCCTTCAGGAATGTATCATAGCTTCCAATATTACCCCATATGCTACATCTGATCACAAACCCATCATGTTTAGCATGAGGAATCGTTTGTCTTTGGGCCTCTCCCATTTTGATTCAATCCTTTGTGGCTCCAAGACCCAAAGGATATGGATATAAATTCCGAGGTTTGGAAAACTTGGATCACATGATCCTCGATATTTATCTGGAAACAAAATATCAAAGGACTAAATAAAACACTCAAAATCTAGGCAACTGTCTCTTTCTCTCCACTGACTATTGAGAAAAAGCATTTCCAGTCCCAACTTATTTAGGTGCAAGCCATATTGGAATCTGAAGAAATTTCTTATGAGTTGCAAAAAAAAATAATTGTGACCTATCAAAAAAATCACAAGGCACTAAGGGTTAAAGAACAAATGTGGCTTCTTAAGTTGAGAAGCTTTTGGATGAAGTCTGAGGACAAAAAAACAACATTATTCCATTGTCAAGCCAAATAAGGAATGAAGAAGATTAATGTCCAAGAAATCACCATGGAGGATGGATCTAAAATTTCTAACTTTTAGGAAATCAAGGAAGATGCCAAGAATTATTTTGGAAACCTATAATATAATAAGGAAGGAGTGGACCTTAAGGAAACCAAAACTATGTTAAGTAATATTCATATCTCTTAAAAGAAATTGAAGAGATCGAAATACTTACAGAAATCTGGAGTGATCTAGATCTTGACAAGGGCCCTGGTCCTAACGAATTCACCATACATTTCTATAGAGCACGTTGGAATCTGATTAAAACATATTTGAAGCGAATATTGTAATATCTTCAGAGATCATGTAGGCTAGGAGGAAATATCGACTCATCCTTTCTAGCCCCCATCCCAAATTAATCCAACCCATCTTCCTTCTCCAAATTTTGATCAATATCTCTATGCTATGCTTCATATAAGATCATGACAAAGATAATGGTTCTCAAGTTAAAAAATATTATATCCAAAATCATTTTCGAAGATCAAGGGGGTTTCATGCAAAAGAGATAAACAGTGGATAACATAGTTATGGTTCAAGAATCTATTCATTCCAACAGATCCAATAATGACAAGGGCATGATCATAAAAATTGATATGGAAAATGTCTTTGACAAGGTAATAACTCTTTTTTGTTTAATGTTTTATTTAAATTTGGTTTTAGTCCTTTTATCAGGTGGGTCTCATCATGTGTCAACACCCCTTGGATCACCCCTTTAGTGAATGGAGGGCCAAACTCATTCTTTCAAGAAAGCCAAGGTTTGAGGCAAGGTTTCACCATTCCCCACTTATTTATATTATTATGGTTGAAATCTTGAGTCACAATTGGAGAATGAAAGGATATCAGGGAATCTTCCAGGAATTAAAATTATTTGAGGTGTCAAAATCCTGAATCACTCCCAATTTTTTGAAGACACTATTCTTCTAGGAGATGTGTTACACACCAAATTCCCACACTACTAAGTGTTGCGATTATGTATCACATTCTACTAAGTGTCACACTTATGTATCACATTCTACTAAGTGTCGATTTTCTGTGCTACTAAGTGTCACACTTATGTATCACATTCTACTAAGTGTCACACTTAAATGTCGCAACTTTATCATTATGCGAGAGTACTTGTCATGTTCCCTAGACATGATTGATGAGAAACACATCATTTGGAGGTAGAAATGCTACTTTTTACCTTGAGATTTTGACCCTTTTAGAGTATCATCGCTCCCCTACCATATACAGTGAGTGATGAACCCAAATTATTTCTCCTTTCTCAGTTATAGGGGAGAGACACCATCGCTCCTTGTTCAATTATAAGGGAGCGATGAAGTGGTTGCAACTAAGCCACCTTATTTGTTGGGAAAAAACCGGGAAGATTGAGTTGGTTTTGGGTAAAATATTCAAGACATATCTCTTTGCTCCATCTTAGGCACCAAATCCCAACCTCATGAGATAAATCCTCAACCATATTTCCAAAATACCCTATGGTGGTTGTGCCTCCAATTGCTATAAAATGAGGCTATTCTTGGGTAAAAAGAGAGAGAGAGAAATTCAGAGTATCATATTTCTGATCTTGAGACAATCAAGAGAGGAGGAGAATCCATTATAGAATCATACTTCTGATCTTGATACATTCAAGAGAGGGCTGGATAGGAGAGATTGGAGGAGCTACTACAATGCCAAACTTGAGATTGCAATTGCTTCCATTTTGTTGGATTTCTATTAATACATAACTTGACCTATTCCTCTCATGTTTATGCATTCAATTATATGCATGTCTATTGTTGTAGAAGAAGGAGGTTTCACTTTGTTTTTTGCAGTTCTTTTCTTGTTCCTAGAAGCTTGGACATCAGGGTCAAAGGCTGGAGCAATGAGGACAAGCGTCATTAAAGGTAATTCATCCATCTATTCCTTCTCATTCTAATTTTTGAAATAGGTTTAGGGGGGAATTAGTTCACCATTTGTTTTCTTTTGTCTTGGTTCAAGAGGGGTCTTGATCCAAGGGGGGTTTCACCTATCCACAGGGGGATATTTACCATAACAAGTTGCCTCGACCATCATCGCCGAATGTTTTAAGAAAGTGTTGGATATACTCATTAGCACCTCTGGGGGAAAAGTCAACAACCAAAAGAGCCATATTTTTGGTTGGAATGTTAGCTATCAACTTTTTCAATCTATGTCCAAAATTATTCAATTTGCATGCTAAGAGACATGGTCCTCTTTTAAATATTTAGGAATTCCATTGTCACTTAACATCCCTTAAACTCAATCCTAGCAAAGAATTATTAAAAAAATCAAATCCAAATTTCAACATTGGGGTTCACAAGTGTTTAATCCGACTAGAAAAATAACTCTAATTAAATATGTCCTTATTTCCCTCCCTATATTCCAATGCTCAACTATGCTAAATCATGTATAGATCATGCAATAGATAGCTCAATAAATCAGATAATTTATGTGGTAAGGAGGGAAATCCAACTCACTTCACCAACACGAATCCTAGGCAAAATTTACTTTCTATTCTCTACCTCAGTCTAAGACAGAGTGATTTTTTCTCAGAAAGGCCACTAGGACTTTGTCCTATTTCCTATACAAGGACCTCTCTTCTCTTGGTGTTATGCCTTCTCTTGGTTGTAACCTACACACAACAACTAGCGGACAATGTGATAACAAAATGTATCTTGCTATCCAATAAGCTAATTAGGGATGATTTCTAGCTTCTGTGCTCAATCCAATCTGAATGCAACTAAGTTTTGTGTTCTGAATTGATTGGTTGGGTCCAAGGCTTGGGTGTTTGGTTGTCCTTGTAGATCTCTCCCTTTGACCACTCAACATAGACTTCTAGCTTATAGTAGAAAATATAGTTTTGTCATTGTTATGATCATCAAGACAACTAATCCAATGGAAATTATTTGTAGTCTCTAGAGGTATCTTTTTCCAACCTCAAAACCCAAATTTTGCAAAGAAAGAGACACATGAAAAGAGTAAATTGGATATAATTTCAACAAAAAAACAAAACTGAAGTAATGGCCACCCAGTTTGATAGTAAAATAGTGGGATGAGTGAAGCATTCAAGATACAAGAGAACATGTAGTAACTATTGGTAAGACTCAACCAACCTTTACATATCCTTCATATGGGTGTCATTAATAAAATTAGATCTCTACTCTCTCATGCAAAACAAAACACACTCCTGAGACTTGAGATTGTTCCTAAACACCATGTTATTAACCCAACTTTGGACAATCCTATGCTTGGAGAAATGCTTCCTTCTCTCCTAAATGTTAGATTGCTTGTATTTGTGTTTCTAATTGTATGAACTCTATAGAGGAAGGTCATTTCCCTGAGACCATCTTCGACATATGCAATACATATAAAGAGCAGAGACGTTGTCTTCAACATCCATATCATTCAACAAAGCTTATGGAGACTTTACAAAAATCCTTTAAGATGTTTGAGTGGTCTAACATAGGAGGTGGCCTTGCAACATTTTTAAATATGCTTGAATTTTCATATTGATCGATGCTTAAATGGTTTTTGAAACCATCCCAAAATAATCTATTGGAATGAATATTTCAACAATATATGGATGTATACTCGTTTGATATTGTCACTTCATTGTGTGAGAAAATTCTCATTACATTTCTAAAAGTCAAACTCAAGGAAAACAACTTTGATTAACCGATCTTGCATAAATTGTTGGATTATCCAATGCCAAGAATTATTTGGCACAAAGGAGAGTCACTTAATTTCCCATCTATGTAATTAAATGGAACGACAAGGCAATAAAATTACCAAGTAGATGGGAATCAAACTAGGCTTGGAGAGATAGATGTAGTTTTTGACTAAGGCTCCCATTCGAGAGAAATTCAACTCAATGAGTGGGAAAATAAAACAACAACCAATGTAATTTATCAATGAGAGTGAAAGAGCCCCTTGGGATAAGTGTGGCCCATATGATTATCGTACATCCTATACAATTTTGAATTCGACCTCACCTCTACAATTTCGGCCTCAAGCAAGGTGGAATCTACCTAGGTAATATGAATGAGCTTACATAGGAAGAGTTACAACACATAGGAGAGAGAAAAACATTCAACAACCAAACCAACCAATTTAGAAACTCGCTAATCTATTGCAACGACTCTAGAATGGTAGCCATTGATCCTATAATTCAAAGGGAATTGGATGGAGGTCCTTCCAGATCTATTGTAGTTAATTTAGCGAGTGCCATGGATATATTCTATGCAATAATTAATTCCAGTGGAGTCTGAAATCAATTTCCAAGTAAAGCTTATAAAAAATTACAATTTTAAAATTTGACATTCATCATCGCAATCCATTAAAAAAGCTAAGAGAAACATTTCACAAAAAGAATTTCTCCACAACATAGATAAATTCACACACAAAGATATAGAGTTTACCCTGGAAACCCAAATGGGAAAACCAACTTCGAATGGGGCTTAGTCTTTTCATTTCGATAATCTTTGTTACAATATTCTCATGAATTTATATGCCTCTTCCTCTCTTGGCCGAAAGAACCTTTGAGAATGAGAGTAAAGGAAGAAATAGGGAGAGTTGGGGGCTAAGGGAAGGCCAACAACCACACCTCTTTATTTCCCCTTCCTCAACCTTCTCTCCTTTTTTTCTTTTTCATTAAACCACTTTTTTTTCTCATCTTCATCTTGTCTTATTCAAGTTTTACATTTTCATTGATTTACTAAAGTTTGATAACCTTCATAAATTGTCGTTTTAATCTTGTAGGTACAAAATATTACGCCCATTCGTTGGTTTAGATCAATTTTGGATCACACCTCCCCATTGAGAGGCGTTTTGGTCTCCAAAATCTCAAGGAAACCAATCTAGATCATTCTACTTATTTATTCTTCTCTAGAACATGGCTCTGACATTGGATCCTAGCTACAACTCTAGCTCTAGCTCTGTCTCTCTTGTTCTTGCAGTATAGACATTTTCTCATTGAATATCAACTCAAATTAATCCCTAGATCTAAACTCTAGACTCAACATTGATTCCCATATCTCTCTATGTCTTGGTAACTGTCCATATTATTAGTCATGAAGCCAAGTTAAATGTTGGTCTTCTTGTTTAGTGTGACCCTAACATTTTTCAATAACCTATCAGTCCCACGAAAGGAAGTGTGGTTTGCATTCTCTTGCTAAGATTAGTTACTTCCTAGCATGGAAACAACTCTCTAGTGCTTTCACATGCTTGCAAGAACTTCATGGAGTTCTCAAGAATTTCTCCCTCCAAGAACATTGAGCCCCATGCATCAATATTTGGCACATCTCTAGGAAGGATTTTTTTTTTTAGAAGATTGTAGGTAGAAAATGGAATGGAACTTCCTTGGTGGGTGGAATTCACCCATTTTCCTCTTTGATGGTGATGAAAACCTCTTGTGCTTCTATCTCTCCTTGGACAACTTATTCTCCTTAAATTGGATATGTAAGCAACTCTCCATATCTATTAGGCTTCACTTTCCACACTCCCCTCTTGGATGGGTGGTATATGGGGTGATACTCTGGGTGAATTCACCAAGACTTCACTTCCCAATGTCCACTCAACTTGTAGCAGTGGAAAAATTTATTTTTGTCGCTAAAATAATTTCCTGACATACTCCTCCTCCCCATGTGTCTCTGAGTTTTTTGTTGGATTGGAGAAGTCTTCTTTCCATTCCTCCTCTGAAAGAAATATTTCCTACGACATGTGGCTTGCTTCTCCCAACAATATGTTCTTCCCACAAAAAGAACATGCCTCTATGTACCAAATCTCACAACGCTATGACCTCTCTTCTTCCAACAATGAAAAACAAGGGATGTCTTGTTTGATGAAGACCTCTTGGTATTCTTCTTCATCTTTCCTCGACTAATTGGTTTTTTTCTTCTTCCGAGTGATGGTGAAGGTCGAGTCTTCAAGTTCTTATTATCACCGCCCTTCTCCAATTAACCATAAAAATGCTGAGGTGGTAGTGGGTTTCCACCTTCATGTATTGTTCTCTCTTATGATGAGAAATCCAACTCTGACATGTCTTTATCCTTCACAAAGGTTCTTCATGGTCATGAAAGTTTCCACTCTTCCATAAAATACTAGGTCTTCATTCTTGGCCCTTTGTGTAGCTACAATGGGGCTTAGGATTCCTTGACTTCTCTTGCCTAACCCTTGTCCATCAGAGCCCATTTTTCTTAGGATCTTGGAACCAATTCCTCTGGTATGCTGTTCAAATTCACCAATATTCTCTATAGAAATTTCTATGAAAGGTGAGCTTACCAAGGTGGTCTCGATCATGGTGTTTGTTGAGGAAATGGAAATGGATGGTGGCCTTGCTTTCTAGTGCTCTTGGACAACTACTTAGAGCCTTTCCAAAGCCTCCTCCTTCTTTTCCAACTCTTGTTCTAGCTGCTTCATCATCTGTGTGAGCCAGCCCTCTTACCAACTATCCATTTGGATAACCTTCTCACCAAGGTGTACATGTTTTGTTGTATGCTTGTCCCAATATATCATGATTGCAGTGAGGGAGTCTTGGTGTTATTCAAACTACTTCTTTAGTAACATCCTTCTCCATCTTTTTCATCCTTTGGTTGAACATTTGAACCTTCTCCTTCAAGATTTCGGTCTCTTCAAAGTTATGGTAGTTGTGTCACGGTCAAGGATGCAATTTCTCTGATACCATGTGATCCATAAAGAAGGGATTTATAGCCCACTCACTTCACTAACATGAATCCTTTGAAAAATTTACTTTTTGTTCTCTATCTTAGTCTAAGACAAAGTGCTTTGTTCTCAGAAAGGCCACTAGGCCTTTTTCCTCTGTACAAGGACCCGTCTTCTCTTGGCTACTAATCCTTCTTCCGGTTGTAACATGCATGCAACGACCAATGGACAATGTGATAAAAAAATGTATCTTGTTGTCCAATATGACAATCAAGACTGAGTTCTAGATTATGTGCTTAATTCAATCCGAGTGCAACTAAGTTTTTTGTTTTGAATTGATTAGTTGGATCCGAGGCTTGGGTGTTTAGTTTTCCTTGTAGATCTCTCCCTTGAACCTCTAACCAAAGACTTCTAGTTTATATTAGAAAATAGATTTTTGTCATTTTTATGATCATCAAGACAACTAATTTAGCAAGAATTATTTATAGTCTCTAGAGGTATCTATTTCCAACCTCAAAACCCCAACATCACAAAGAAAGAGACACTTTCAAAGAGTGACTTGGATATAATTTCAACAACAAAATAAAATTGAAGTAATGGACACCTAGTTTGATAGTACAATAGTAGGATGAGTGAATCATTCAAGATATAAGAGAACGTGTAGTAGCTACTAGTAAGACTCAACCAACCTTTACATATCCTTCATATGGGTGTCATTAATACAATTGGAGATATTCTCTCTCATACACAACACAACACACCCTTGAGACTTGAGACTATTCTTGAACATTGTGTTATTAACCCAACTTTGGACAAGCCTATGCTTGGAGAAAAACTTGTTTCTTTCCTAATGATAGAATGCTTGTATTTGTGTTTTAATTGTATGAACTCTGTAGATAAAAGGCATTTTCCTAAGACTATATTAGCCAACTCCAATACATATAAAGAACATAGAAGTTTTCTTTAATGTCCATATCATTCAACAAATCTTATGGAGACTTTACAAAAACCCTTCATGATGTTTGAGTGGTCGAACAAAGGAGGTCACCTTGCAACGTTTTTAAATATGCTTGGATCATCATATTGATCAATGTTTAGTTGGTTTTTGAAACCATCTTAGAATAATCTATTGGACTGAATATTTCAACAATATATGGATGTATACTAGTTTGATCTTGACACTTAGTTGTGTGAGAAAATTCTAATTTCCTTTCTAAAAGGAAAAATCAAGGAAAACAACTTCGACTAACTAATCTTGCATCAATTGTGGGATTATCCAACTCCAAGATTAACTAATAACCCAACTATGTAATTAAATGTATCAACAAGGTAACAAAATGCCCAAGTAGATGGGAATCGAACCAAGCATGGAGAGATCAACTGAGTTGTTGAATAAGACACCCAACGGAGAGAAATTTAACTCAATGAGTGAGAAAATGGATCAATAACTAGTGTAATTTATGAGAGAGTGAAAGAGTATATTGGCTTGTGTGTGTCTCATACAACCGTTGTATTATCCGTACAATGCTAAAATTGGCCTCGCCTCTAAAATTTCAGTCTCAGGCAAGGTGGAATTGGCCTAGGTAATATGAATTGGCTCACAGAGGAAGAGTTACAACCTGTAAGAGAGAGAAAAATGTTCAACAACCAAACCAACCAATTTAGAAAATATCTAATCTATTTCAACGACCCTGGAATAGTAGCCATTGATCTCAAAATTCAAAGGGAATTGGACGAAGGGTCTTCTAGAGCTATTTCATTTAATTTAGTGAGTGCCATGGATATATTGTATGCAATAATTAATATCAATGGAGTTTGATGTCAATTTTTAAGTAAATCATATTAGAAATTACAGTTTTACAATTTGACATTCCTCATCATAATCCATTAACAAAGGTAAGAACAACATTTCACAAAAGGAATTGATCCACAACACAAAGAAATTCACACACAAAGACATAGAGTTTACCCTGGAAACCCAAATGGGAAAACCAGCTTTGAATGGGGCTCGGTCTTTTCACTCTGAAAATATTTGGTACAATGTTCTCATGGATTTCTATGCCTCTTCCTCTCTTAGCCAAAATATCCTTTGAGAAAAAAATGTGAAGGAATAAAAATGGAGAGTTGGGGGTAAGGGAAGGCCAACAACCATGACACTTCTTTTCTCTTTCCTCAAAATTCTCTCCTATTTTTATTTTATTTTTCTTTAAACCACTTTTCTTTCTCATCTTCATCTTGTTTGATTCAAGTTTTACATTTTCATTGATTAACTAAAGTTTGATAACCTTCATAAATTGTTGGTTTAATCTTGTAGGCACTGAATCTTACAACCATTCATCGGTTCAGATCCATTTCAGATCAAAAAAGTTTCATATAATCAATTGGAAAGTGGTCAGGGATCCTAAGGGAAGAGTGTTAGAAATAAAGGGATGTGCTCATTTTTCCATAGACAATATAGCAATATTGTCACCCAACCATAGGCACAAAGTCCACCCCCAAGCACCTTAACCTTGACAAACATAATAATTCTGGAAGTAAAACAATAGCCAACCAAGGTAGCACATATTTCTCCAAGGCTAGCACACCAAGCAAGAATAACCAAATACCAAGCAGAAAGTCCAAACCATAACCAAGAGAGAGTCCAACCAAAAGCCAAAATCCCATTTGTAGCAGTTGTAACTGCACTCCCTCTCCAAACTTGCACACCACTAGTCTTATGCAGTTGTGAGTGAGTGAGTGTCAAATGATCTCTAGTGCCCTCTATTTATACTGCTTTATCTCACTTGACTGGGCCAGATTCTCCTTTTGGAGGCTAATAACTCAATATTGAATATTCTCTTGATCCGACTTGTCTTCTAGGGTTATTATCCAATGTTTTATGGTTTCTCTTGCTTCTCGGAATATTCTAGTCTTGTCAAAGGTTACATGTGGAGGTTAATACCTCCTACAGCTACCATAATATCAACACTCCCTACTAGCTAGGGAGGTATTAAAGGTAATGGTCTTGAGCACAAACATACCATTCAATTGATAGAATTATCATAGCCACAAATGTTATCTTATGATCAAGTATATCAACTCACGAGCAACACCATCACTATTAGTATCATCTGATAGCATCAACTACATCATCTCTCGAAGCCATATTCCATCTGATTAATCAGGCACGATGCTGAATAAATCACTCACTCCATAGAGTAATACAAGGACCATTCTTCTAATTTGGACATACGTCCTAGAAGAATGATTGTCCCAACAGATGTTGAAAGCTACACCATGGGATACAAAGACCATTTCTACAGAAATGTCAGTCACAAACTATTTTATAATTAGGTTATATGTACCATAGAGATCCATCTCTACCTATATGCCTTAGAAAATATTGGTCCTGAACCATTTTCCTAATCGAGCCACAATATGTGCCTTAGGAAAATACAACTCCATGATACGTCAACAAAATTTCAACCTGGAACATTCTCCACAGAGAGAATGCATGTCCACCAACAATATTTTCTGTCTGGACCATTCTCCACCTAGAGAATTCTTGTCCACCAACAATATTTTCTGTCTGAACCATTCTCCATCTGGAGAATTCTTGTCCACCAGCACCCTGACTATCCATCTAGTTGGAAATCAACTCCAACACTAGTGGTAGTCTCCATGGCACTCAGATAGTAGCATATTGTTGCTATAATTCTATCCAATAGAGCATACCTATTGATCTGAAAATGATAAAGGCTTGTATTCTTAAAATTATTTGCAAGTTTTATTTTAGTGTTCTTATGCAAAAGGATCAATTTTGCTAACACAAATTTTATAGTAATTACACATTCAAGATGCAATAATAACCAACAAAATATAGTGAACAGTAAACACATAACACAACAAATGATAAAGGAGTTCACCCCTCTCTTGGCCTACATCTCCTGGTCCAGCTTCCAATGGATCTTTCATATTATTTTCTCAAAGTGCTAAAATATGTGCTTTACAATGCTCAAAATTCCAAATAGATGGCTCCAATGGCTTCAGAACGTCCAAAAACCCTAGTTGGGCTTTTTCGGCACCTGATTTGGCCAAAAATTGAAGAAGATAGGCTTCCTGGAAGTTCCCCTTCAAACTTGTTTTCTCTAGATCGCCAAATTGCACCTCTGTGTGTCCAACCTAGCCTCTGTGCTCATTTTCATGCTAAAACCTAGCACTGGGCACATAACCGAAAAACCGTGCACAACTGTAGGACGGTTAGGGAACCTAGCCCCTTAACCGCAAGCCGTTGGGCATATGGGTCATATGACCGCACCTCCGCACATAAAAGGGCCAAGTTAAAACTTGTGGTTAAGTGCCAAGTGTCCAAGTGCGCAGGGTTTGAATGTGCGTGCGCGGTGGTGGCTATATGGAAAACCGCATGTGACTAAGCCCCGACCCGGACTGCGCCCAAACCATAATACATGAAAATTCAAAAAGATTTGAAACCATATATATAACAAGGACTAATGCGTGGGATATTGGTAGCCCACATTGTGTGAAGGCACTCCACCTTGGCGGGAGGTCCAGGGTTCGATCCCCACAGACTCCATATAATTTTGAACGACCAAACCAAAAACGGTGCCACGTGGCAGCCCATGTCCGGGCCACGTGGAGCCATCCCACTTGCCAAAGACATGCCACGTGTCAATAAATGATTCAACCACCCAACTACCAATTGTCCACCAACTCAGCCCTGCCACGTCAGTGTACGACCCTGCCACATCATCGTATGGCCCTGCCACGTCAGCAACTGTATAGTCAGCAAATTTTTTTTGCCTGTTTGACAATTTGAACAGAACGCGATATCTCACTCATTCGACATTTGTTTGAACCTGTTTGAGTTGCGTTGGGTTCACGACGATGAGGCCTATGCACTCGTTTGATTTGAAGCGATTCCGAACACTTTGAATTTTGAGCAAAATTTGATCCCCTGGATCACACCTCCCCATTGGAAAGCTTTTGGACCTCCAAAAGTCTACTTTCAGTCTATCTGAAGATGAGGGTATAGTTCCCTCACCTTTCCAACCTCAATCCACTTGGCTTTGCTTGGATTTGTGCCTTTAAGACCAATTCGAAGATATTCCACATTTCCCCGTTTTGAAGTTCTCATTCTCCTGTCAAGGATTGTGTCTTCATGTAGTTCTGTAAGATATTTTGGTGAGAAATCATCTATAGAAGGAATTTGAACATGTTCTCCTTGATCATCAATCAAAGGAGGCTCATACAATTTCAAATTCTCAACATTAACAACTGCATACATTTTCATATAAGAAGGCAAATCCAAACGGAAGGCATTGTTACCAATCTTGTCAAGAATCTTGAAAGGATCATATCTAATTGGTTTTAGTTTTTTACCTTCTCCTTTAAGCCTCTCCTTACTAATGTAAAGCCAAACTTCATCTCCAACTTGGAAACTATTATCAACATGATGCTTGTCATGTCTTGTCTTGTACTTGGCTTGACTCTTTTCCGACTGTTCTTGTACCATTTGATGTATTGACTGAATTTGTTCAATCAATTTTTCTGCCCTATCAATGTCATATTGACCATCAATAGCAATATCTTTCCCAAAGATAAAATCTAAAGGAGATTTGGACAAATAGCCAAAACATGCTTCAAATGGCGATGTTTGAGTGGAAGAGTGCTTAGCTCAATTGTAAGCATGTTGAATGTAGTGTGTTGGGGTCCTATAATTATAGGCGAATCGATTCTTCGACTGTTGATTTGGCGTTTCTTCCGTGATGGCGAATTCCTGGCTCAGGTGTTTCCGTTTCCTCCCTCCATTCTTGTCGCTCAATCCCCCATCACCTTATTGCATCCTTCATCTACGCTGCGCCCTCACTCCCTTGTCCTGTTGCCCCATTCACTACTTTTCCCGCCATCCATCCCTGAATAAATGGACTTAGGATAAAAACGTTAAGTTAATAATCCAAGTTAGTTAGATTAAATAAGTGAGGTTAGTATAGTTAAGAGAGGTTAAACTAGCTAATAAATAACTAGTTATTGATTAATTAATTAATAAATAATTAATTGATAATTATGTTAAAACCTAAGTTAGCAATTAAGTTAGTTTTGGGTTAAATAAAAATATTAAAAATAAAATTTAAAAATAAAAACAAAAAATAAAATATAATAATTAAATAACATATAAAACAAATTATAATAAACACATTATATATAATATAAAAAACAATATAAAAATCAAACATAAAAATGAAATATGTTAAAAACACAAAACATATTATAATTATAATATATAAAACATTAAAACAAAAAACATAAACAAAAACGTATAAAACTTAACACATAAAACATATAATATTAAAATATGACATAACTAAAAACTAAAACCTAAGTTCTACATCACTCAACCTCCACGCACATGTTATATCCCATGCCCCCATGCCATTACTCATCCCTCACGTCACTCTCCATTTCCCCTCCCCCACCTCACGTCACTCTCCACTCCCCCTCACCCACCTTACATCACACTCCACTAACTCCCACTCCCCATCCCCCCTACGTCACCCTCCACTCAAACATGCACACTCCCGCTCATATTCCATACACCCACGCCCCATCCATTGCATATCCAAACTAATCAATGGTGGATAATAACTGGACCCCCCCTCACCTTCCGAAGTTTAACGAGAGGGGGGGGGGGTCCAGAATTTGAAATAAAGATCATGCACATCTGGACGGTCCTAGAGCGAGTACCTAGATCAAAGGACTAGATTGAATTCCGTACCCCCCCGGGCGTTCTACATTTAACGAGGGGGGGGGGGTCCGGAATTACCGCCCCCCGAAGAAAAACCACTTTTCTAAAAAATTTACCAATTTTGTCTGTTTCAGCACGTCGTCTTCCAGAGGATATTCTGGGCAAACGGAGACGGATTTTGAAAATCCGAGAGAGGTTTCTTCTCATCACGGGCTGGAGAACAAAAATATCTCTCAGTTTTTGCAGCAGAGTTACGAGCAGGGAGAATCGAAGACATCCTCGAGGCCTATTTTTCCAAATTTTCAATTTTCCGTTTCAGTCTCGATCTTGCAGGAGCTGTTACGACCAGCTGGGGGCGAATTTGGCGAAATTGAAGGATTTTTTTGTCCAGCACATGCCCATCTACAATAACCTCTTCCATTTTTCTCCCAGGTGTCATCATTGAAGAGAAAAACGCGTCTATTCGGACCCCTGTTTCACAGAAAACCGGTCCGTTTTTCATGGCAGAAAACTCCAAATTTTGTGGGAGTGGTGGCTATTTTTGGCCGATGCGGTTAAACCAACTGCCGAAACTTATTGGGATGATCTATCCTATTTATTCAAATGATTTTAATGTAAAATGGTTCGACCTGTGAGGTTCCTGGCTGGACTGTGGGCTGTGCTTGGCCATAAAAACTTCTTTATGTAATTTTTGAATGATCAATCAGTGAGGGACATGTTATTTTTGCTACAGGATTCTTGTGTGGATGTATTGGTGGTGTTTTTCCTCTATTAAAGTGTTTTCCCGTCATATTTCCATTGTTTTTTCAGTTCTTATTGTCAGAAGTAAGTAAACAGAGCAGAATTTATCATCAGATACTCTGCATCTGTCCTTTTGACAATCTTTATGTTATTCATCTAAAGAGTTCAGTCAAGGAATTATTAGTTGCTCCTTGGCTTGGTTTTTTCTCCCTTATTTCTTCTTTTAAAACTCAATTCAATCCAATATTGCTGCTACCTTGCCCTGTGTAAGAGCTTTGTCCAAATCTGAGAATTAATCACATTTTCAAGTGCAGACTCCATTTGCCCAATGACCCTCCTTACTGTTCCAAAACAATCATTTAAAAACCCCAACCCATGTTCTTCATAACTAACCTAATACTTCTTCAAACAAAGTTATATCAGACAGAGAGATCCCTCTCTGAGTCTTGGAGGGCTAGATCCAAGACTCGAAGTGGTTCTGATGTTGCCTCTGTGACTGCCTTACAGCCTTGGGAAAATTACAGAGTGCTAACATAGTGTAAATGGTCATCCCAAAGTTTAGGATGCTTGCTGCAATAACCAAGAAGAATATGCACCACTGTTCTATTGACCATTTCTGTCTGACCATCAGTTTGCAGATGAAAAGCTGTGCTCTTTTTCAGTTTGGTGTCCATGAGTGCCCATAAACTCGACCAAAAGTTTCCAATAAATCGAGAATCTTGATCAGAAATAATGGATTTAGGCAATCCAAAATGTACCCAAACATGTTGAAAGAACATTTGTGCCATTTGCTCAGCTGTAACCGACTTCTTACAAGGCATCAAAATACACATTTTGTTAAATCGATCAACCACAACATAAAGATAATCATGATTTTTTTTAGACATAGGTAGACCTCCTACAAAGTCCATGGAAATGCTTTCCCAAGGACGAGAAGGAACCGGAAGTGGAGTATACAAAACCAACTTTCGATTGCTAGGTTTGCTTGTGGCACATAACGAACATCCTCGAACATATCTTGAAACACTTTCATTCATTTTAGGCCAATAGCAGTACCTTTGCAAATTAGCCACCGTCTTACCTACACCAAAGTGACCAGCAATAAGAGAAGAATGGGCTTCTCTTATTATGTTGATTCTTTCACCCTGTGGAATACATAGCTTGCCAAGATGATACAAAACATTATCATGCACATGGTAATCCAATTCCTCAACATGGTTAGAATGACACAATGTTGCATATACTTCTTTAAAATCAGCATCTAAAGCATATTGCTCAACATAGCTCTCATGCATGATAGGACTATGCTTAAGAATAACTGAAGCACTAATAATAGGCCTTGAAATCATATCATCAAATTTGTTATAAATTCCCTTATTATACCTTATGACCAAGTGGAATTGTTGTAGAAAACCCGGCCATCTAAAGTGCCTTGCTTGTTGTAGCTTTGTTTGTGATTGTAAGTATTGTAGTGGTTGATGATCTATGTGGACGATGGTTTCTTTCCCCAACAAATAATGTTTCCATTTTTTCACACTTTGCACCAATGCATACAACTCCTTATCATAAGTAGGATAGTTAATCACGGCACCATTAAAAGTTTCAAAATGAAAACAAATGGGCTTACCATGTTGTAA
>ML802254.1:70816-85426 GCA_009831015.1 Picea engelmannii
ACCATTCCCTCCATTTCCTTTTGGAGTTTTATCACCACTATCTCCCTTGTTCTTTGAAGGGTTGGAGCCTTCACCTTGCAACCTTGTATTCCTTTCTTCCATCAAGACTTTCATCATTTCTCTCATTTCCATGAAAGCCTTTCCGAGATCTTCATCTTCTGTAGGAATATTTTCATGACTCTCTTCATGAGCCATACTTGGTGAATGCCTCCTTGAAGCTTGAGGTGATGATATAATCTTTCTTCTTGAAGGATGAGAACTTGGCTCTATAAGTTGACCTTCTCCTCTTGTGAGTTTCAACCTTGTGAGCATCATAAAACAAAACACTTGCAAATAATCAAGCCTTCAAAAACCTAAGCTTTGATACCAACTTGATCTGAAAATGATAAAGGCTTGTATTCTTGAAATTATTTGCAAGTTTTATTTTAGTGTTCTTATGCAAAAGGATCAATTTTTATAACACAAATTTTATAGTAATTACACATTCAAGATGCAATAATAACCAGCAAAATACAGTGAACAGTAAACACATAACACAACAAATGATAAAGGAGTTCACCCCTCTCTTGGGATATATCTCCTGGTCCAGCTTCCAATGGATCTTTTATATTATTTTCTCAAAGTGATAAAATATGTGCTTTACAATGCTCAAAATTCCAAATAGATGGCTCCAATGGCTTCATAATGTCCAAAAACCCCTGGCTGGGCTTTTTCGGCACCTAATTTGGCCAAAAATTGAAGAAGATAGGCTTCCTGGAAGTTCCCCTTCAAACTTGTTGTCTCTGGATCGCCAAATTGCACCTCTGTGTGTCCAACCTAGCCTCTGCGCTCATTTTCGTGCTAAAACCTAGCACCGGGCACATAACCGAAAAACCACGCGCAACTGTAGGACAGTTAGGGAACCTAGCCCCCTAACCGCAAGCCGTTGGGCATATGGGTCATATGACCGCACCTCCGCACATAAAAGGGCCAAGTTAAAACTTGTGGTTAAGCACCAAGTGTCCAAGGGCACGGGATTTGAATGCACACGCACAGTGGTGGTTATATGGAAAACCGCATGTGACTGGGGGTCCAGGCTTAGCCCCGGCCCGGACCACGCCCAAACCATAATACATGCAAATTCAAATAGATTTGAAACCATATATATAACAAGGACTAATGCATGGGCTATTGGTAGCCCATGTTGTGTGAAGGTGCTCCACCTTGGCGGGAGGTTCGGGGTTCGATCCCCACGGACTCCATATAATTTTGAACGACCAAACAAAAAATGGTGCCACGTGGAAGCCATGTCTAGGCCACGTGGCACCATCCCACTTGCCAAAGACATGCCACGTGTCAAGAAATGATTCGACTGCCCAAATGCCAACTGTCCACCAACTCAGCCCTGCCACATTAGCGTATGACCCTGCCACATCATCGTACGACCCTGCCACGTCAACAACTATACGGACTGTACAATCAACAATTTTTTTTTGCCTGTTTGACAATTTGAATAGAACATGATATCTCACTCATCCGACGTCCGTTTGAACCCGTTCAAGTTGCATTAGGTTTATGACGATGAGGCCTACGCACCCGTTCAATTTGAAGTGATTCTGAGCACTTTGAATTTTGAGCAAAATTTTATCTCCTAGATCCCCTGTATCTATCCATAATAGTATACAACTACTATCCAGTGGTACACAACCACTCTTAGTAGCACACCACTACTAACCAATGACATAGTCACTACTAGTGGATCACATCCACCACATTAGTATATGTTAAGTTTTAATGTTGTTATTAGGTTATTTCCAAATTACATGACCATTCAATGCATTTCTAAAACAACAACATAAAGAGGATCACTGAAAGAAACACAATCACAAGGTATGCATCATTTTATCCTGGAAACCCTCATGGGGAAGAAAACCCAACAAAACTTCCTCAATAATAGATTGCCAATACCATGCCAAGCCTAAGACCAAAACACCAAGAATATGAATATTTTCTAGGTCCTATCAAGCAACCAACTTGGTCTGTCTTTGACCTCAAGTTGGCTCTAAGTTTCAACTGTCAATGAAGGTATTGTTGTTGTTTTAGGACAACCAACAGTTCAGGAACTTCTTGTTGATTTGTTAAGGTTACATTATCAATTTTAGGTGCTCTAGCATGCAGTTTTAGTCACCAAGGGTTAGCACATGCATACTAAAATAAATGTAATACACCTAGAGATCTTTACAGTTGAAAATAAAGCAGTTTCCAGCAAGACCACTGAAATGAAGCCAGATGCCAGCTGGAGGCTCTGATATGGAAACCCCTATATAGTACTCTAATACTGATGAGTAGCCTCCCTTTGAAACAAACATCACTACAATATGAGCTCTCTAAGTGATCCCCACTGATGATGCGCCCTCCTCCTCAAGTGCACCCTCCTTAGAACTAGAATCTCCCCATTAAATAAATTGGGCACTAAGCCTGTTGACTCTCTCCATGCAAGGAGGCACCCAAGATTTCCTCTCCCAATTCCTGAAACCTCATCCTCTTGCTCTCTCTCAAACTCAAGGAGTGAACAAATGAGTGAATGGCCTCTCCTTGGCCTCTTGCACCCTCCTTTAGGATGCATAAGGAAACCTAAATATTGGGTGGATGAGATCATCTCATCTCATCCCTAATCAATGGTTGAGATCACTCAAAAATAATCTCATCCAAAAACCCACTTTACTTAAGTTTCCATAGCTTCACTTTATGTCTATTAATTCACCCACTTTGTGAATTAATTGTCACTTTATGCTAAAACGACCAAATTTCACTTTTGACTTAAATCTCCTAAGTCAAAGTGAAATTAGACTTAAAGTACATTGTACAAGGTACATAGTACTTCCCTTGTGTGTTTAGAAGCTCAAAAACAAAAGGGGGCCACTTTCCAAGGTACCCAAAACTCAATAGCATAAACTAAGACTGAGCACTCACCTCTCTTCTCCTTCCTCCCGCAACTGCAACCACCTTCAATATATGCACACTAGATGGGTGTGTGTGAGTGTGTATAAGTGAGGCACCATCCTCACATATAAATACTAGTTGAGGAGGTGATAGGTTTATGTCTCTTCACTTAGTGGGGTTGACTTATTTTAGGAGTGGTTAAAACGAATTTATAAACATTAGGGGCCGACTTCTCAAACACCACCATATAAATATTGTTTGACCAATCCACAAAAGTGGATTTGATCTTATACAAGACCCGACATGGTCAATCCACAAAACGATATTTGACCTATAAGATAATAACTCAATTAATTAGAATATTCTTCGAATTTACAATATTTCAACACTCCCCATAATGAGAAGGGTATTCTACTGACATGAACCAATGCAACATCATCAAGAGAAGGAGAGGGCATCATCATCATCAACATCTTGAACACTAAGTGGCACATCTACAAATCATCGGAAGTTTTTTTCATCATCAATATCATCATCGTTTACAACATGGAGCTAGAGTAACATCATCATCATCATCAACATGAAGCTGGAGCATCAACATCAATAGCACGAAGCTAGAAAAACAACATCATCTACAACATGAGGCTGGAACAACAACAACATCAACAACACGAAGTTGGAAAAACAACATCATCAACAACACAAGGATGAAACAAAAGCATCATCAACAACACGAGGTTGGAACGACAACATCATCAACATATGGCAACAAAATGAGGCAGGTGCATCAATAACAATATTTGTTGTACTTTGACAAACCATCCTTACCGTACCTTTGGGATCTGCCCAAGAATCATAAGATTCCCTAGGATATAAAATCCTAACAAGCTACCACATGGTACTCTGATAGATCGTCCTTATCGGACCTTCAAGATCTACCCAAGAATAAAAAGATTCCCTAGGATATAAAATCCTAACGGAGCTACCACTACTCACTACAAATGGCATATACATGCACAAGTACTTTGACAGACCATACAAACCACCTTCTTTTGTTCCAATAACAACTGCATCTTCTATGGTTTTTCCTTTAGGCCACATAAGAACTTCGCCATCTATGAATGCAACCTTGAAACCTTTCTTATCTAGAGATGATATAGAAAGTAAGTTCTTTGTCAAACCTGGTACATAAAGCACATCATTCTCATCGGAGTTCCTAAATCAAGTTTGTAGGTGGATTATCCCATTCCTTTGATAGGGTACTGATAATCATCTCCAAATGAAACTTTATGGGGGAAGTCCTTTTTTGTAAGACTAGAGAGAATGTCTTTATCACCTGTCATGTGCTTAGAGGCACCACTATCTATGAGCAAAGTATCCACTCCAGGTGTCACAGATCCTGAGAGGGATGAAAAAAAAACATAATATTCAATCTCTTCTTTAGTTAACTAATTGGGTGGCTCATCATCTTCAGCTGCATGGGCATGATGTCTTTTGTTATTTCTTTTCTTGTATTCTTCCCTTCTAGCAGGACAGTCCTTAGCAATGTGTCCCATCTTATCACAATGATAACATTAATAAGAGGAGAAATATTTTCCCTTTATTTGACCCTTATGATATTTGTGGAATCTCTTTGGAGGGTGAGATTCTTTATAAAAGTGGGTCTCCTTTTGAAAATGAGACTTTTTCTTTCCTCCTTTAGCATGAGAAGCTAGGGCTTGACCTTCATCTCTTAATAGGATGGCTTCTTGGTTGTCTACTCTTGCTTCTTCTTGAACACATTATTTCCATAAACTATCAAATTGGAGTTTCTCTTTTCTTGCACAAATAGTTTGGATGAAGGCGTCCCAAGGTATTGTGAGACCATTAAGAGTTTTCATTATAAGTCTATCTTCATCTAAGTTGTCTCCAATTTCCTCTAACTGTTCCTTGAATTGAGAAACCCTAGACAAATAGTCTTGAACTGTTTCTCCTTCCTGCATCTTTGTATTCTTGAGCTGGATTCTCAAGTTCATCTTCTGGTTGATGTTCTTTCCTTCATACATTCTGGTTAGGGATTCAAACATATCTTTTGGAGTACTCTTAGAAGACACTTAAGGGATTAAGTGGTCTTTAATGGAATCTACAATTATTCTTTTAGCCCTAATCATATCCTTTTTGTACTTATCTTTGGCGTCATCTTCTTCAGGTTCCGGTACATTTTCTTTTATGAATTTTGCAAGGTCATTCTCTTCAAGAATGAGTCCAATTATGTACTTCTAGGAACAGAGATTTTCCACACCTTCTAACTTGTCAACAAGCTTGGTTCTTGCAGACATCTTGACCCGGAGCTAGGAAAATGACTAGAAAATGAAATTGCTCAAAAATGAATCTGAGCTTACCAGGATATGTGATGGGATGAGGTGAGTTGGCTGGCACTGACTGTTTCAAACAATTCCAAGTTTACCCCTTGAAACTTGACTTGCACAAATCTAGACTAGTACTTCTGGTACTGGTTCTGGTTTCCTGGTACCAACCAAAACTAGGGTTTTAATTTCCAGAGAATATATCCACTGAAAAAGTTCATTGAAGCTGATAAAAGACGCGCTAAAGAAAGGCACACTTCCCAAGATAGTTTTTGGTCAAAAATTCCTCTTTAGTAAAAATACCTAATTTCCTTCTACGACAACGGTGACGTTTTTAGATACCTAGTGAAAGGTGCTCTATTCAGTAGAGCTCTGATACCATGTTAAGTTTTAATGTTATTATGAGGTTATTTCCAAATTACATGAGCATTCAATGCATTTCTAAAACAACAACATAAAGAGGATCACCGAAAGAAACACAATCACAAGGTACACAACATTTTATCTTGGGAAACCCTCATGGGGGAGAAAACCTAGCAAAAAATCCTCAATAATAGATTGCCAATACAATGCCAAGACTAATATGAAAACACTAAGAATAAACTGAGAATGAGCATGTGCCTCTCTTCTCCTTCCTCCTGCAACTGCAACTGCCTTCAAGATATGTGCACTATATGAGTGTGTGTGAGTGTGTATAAGTGAGGCACCATCCTCACATATAAATACTAGTTGAGGAGGCGCTAGGGTTATGTCTCTTCACTTAGTGGGGACGACTTCTTCTAGGAGTGGTTAAAACCACTTTATAACCACTAGGGCCTGACTTCTCAAATACCACCATATAAATATGGTTTGACCAATCCACAAAAGGGAATTTTATATTATACAAGACCTGGCATAATCAATCCGCAAAAGGGGACTTTATCTATAAGATAATAAATTAATTAATTAGAATATTCTTCGAAGTTACAATATTTCAACAATATACAACTACTGTCTAGAGACATATAGTCTCCACAACAATCATATGATATAATATCAACTTGCATAAACAATATCATGATACAAACTCAGTCAGATGGACCATTCTTCCACTTACATCTGTGAGATCTGAAAGATCATCTACCCTTAGAAAGTAAAACATCATCCATGGGCTATTTGGACTATTCTTCCCAAGCATAGAAGAATAATTGTCCCTAATTTTTGAGCCTGGACCATTCACCTAATTGGGTCATTCCTCTGACACTAATCATAGTGCAACTTGGAGAGAATGAGTCTTCCCTAGGGAATGCTTGTCCCTGATTGTTGAACTTGGACCATTCACCTAACCGGGCCATTCCTCCGACACTAATCATAGTGTGTAATATACCAGATATAAAAAGTATGCATAACAGAAATAAAATGATAGAAATGGCTGAATAACAACAATATAACCAGAATAATCACCACAATAGCACTGAAATGATATAAGAACAAAAACATAAATAACACTTTGATTCTGAAAGCAATGTTCACAGGCCTCTTCGAGGGGAAGACCTCCAATTGAGCAACACTCTATTACAATATTATCCAAGCTAGGGTTCTCATACCCTCGACTCCTATTTATACTAAATATGTCTATTAAAAGAAGCATCTAGAGGAAGATCCTTCTAGAAGCGAAAGCCTCTATTAGGGCTTCTTACATCTGCCTTACTCTATTTTATTGAAAGGCCTTATTAATATTGACCTTTATTACATCTGAATACATCATTTTACCTGTGTGCGGGTTAGGACCCTAACATGTCTGCCCCCTTAAAAACAACCTTGTCCTCAAGGATTGAGATGAGGAAATTGCTACAGAATGGTAGCTGGTTCCCAAGTGGCATCTATTGGAGTTGTATCTTTCCACTGGACTAGCACTTCCTTGATGGTTCTCTTATGTAGGCGACACTCACGTTGGTCCAAAATGACTTTTGGTTGTAGCCAAATGGATCCTTCTTCAGCTAACTCGGGAAGGTTGGTTTGAATTTGGCACTTAGCTCCAATCACCTTCTTTAAGCATTAAACATGAAAAACAGGATGTAGCTTCAAATGGCTAGGCAAAGCTAACTGATAGGCTACTTGTCCCACACGCTTGAGAATGGTATAAGGACCATAAAATTTGGGCACCAGCTTCTGACAATGCTCGACCTTGAGGGAAGTTTCCTTGTAAGGTTGCAATCGAAGAAACACATGATCCCCTTCTGCAAATTGACATTCAAACTGACCTTGATCTGCTTGTTGCTTCATGTGATTCTGTGCCATGACCAAATTCTCTTTGAGGGTACGGAGAATAGCCTCTCGAGCTGTAAGTGTTTGGTCAACCGCCTGGACCTTCGAGGCACCCGGTAAGTATGAGAGAACTGAAGGTGGCTTCTGTCCATATACCACTTCAAAAGGAGTCATGCATGTAGTTGTATGTTATGAAGTGTTGTACCACCATTCATCTAGGGGTAACCATTGAGCCCACTGATTTTTCTTTTCCGAGGCAAAAAAACTCAAATACGTTTCCAGACACTTGTTGACAACTTCCGTTTGACCATCAGTCTGGGGATGATAAGCTGTGATGAGATGCAATTTGGTGCCTTGTACTTGAATAGTTCTTGCCAAAAATTGCTTGTGAAAGTTGGGTCACGATCAGAAACAATAGAGTGTGGCATTCCATGAAGCTTGAAGACCTGATCCATGAAAATTTGAGCCACCGTGGATGTTGTAAACGGGTGTTGAAGGGCGCGGAAATGAGCATACTTGGAAAGACGATCAACAACCACTATGATGACTGATTTATTTCCCAATTTGGGTAAGCCAAATTTAAGCTTTGATTGTTTACTTAAATACAAACAGGCTTTGTATCGAAGTTCCTCATGGAGCCATGAGTACCCTGGGGAAGATGGAGCATTGGACTGAAATTGTTGGATCAGATGCAAACTTTTGGGATCTTGTAGCCATTCCTGGTGAACGACTTGGAGCCAATCTGGTACAATGATTGAAAGAGAAAAAAGGGATCCTTCATCTTCATATTTGTGGGAAAGTGCATCCACAACCGCATTGTCTTTTCCTTTCTTGTAAATGATCTCATAATCATATCCAAAGAGCTTAGTCACCCATTTTTTTTGTTCTGGGGAGGAAATGCATAGTTTCAGAAAATACTTGAGGCTTTGATGGTCTGTCTTAATCTGGAAACGTTGCCCCAATAGATAAGGGTGCCACAAATCAACAACATGCAGAATAACCAACATTTCCTTTTCATAGATGGATTTTCCCAGATTTCTTTCAGATAGTTGCTTGCTGTTAAAGGCCAAAGGTCGACTCTCTTGCATAAGGACAACACCAATTCCTTTTCCTGAGGCATCGCATTCCAACACAAAGGTCTTTGTGAAATCGGGAAGGGCGAGGACTGGAGTGGTGCACATGGCCATATTCAAGGTTTGAAAAGCTTGAGCAATGGTTGGAGTCCAAGTGAAAGAGTTCTTTTTTAGGAGAGCAGTGAGAGGTGCTGCAATCTTCCCATAATTCTTAACAAACTTGCGATAATACCCTGTTAAGCCCAGAAATACACGCAAGCTCTTAAGAGTGTTAGGGTGAGGCTAGTCTTTCATAGCTTCAATATTTTTAGGATCCACTCTGACACCATCCTTGCCAACCAGATGACCCAAGTATTCTACTTCTGAGGCGCCAAAATCACATTTAGACCGTTTCAGGAAAAGTTGGTGCTGAGAGAGTAGATGGAGAACTCGCTCCACATGAGCAAGATGGTATGTTCAGGTTTTTCTATAGATGAGGATATCATCAAAGAAAACTAAGACAAAATGGTGGAGAAAAGGAAGGAAGACATGATTCATCAGGCTTTGGAAGGTGGAGGGGGCATTACACAAGCCAAAGGGCATGACCAAAAACTCATAGTGGTCCTCATGAGTTCTAAAGGCAGTCTTGGGAATGTATGCCTCTTGCATACGTATCTGGTGGTATCCCGAATGAAGATCAAGTTTAGTGAAGAATTGGGCGCCACTCAATTTATCCAGGAGGTCATCAATGACAGGAATGTGGAATTTGTCTTTGATGGTAAGTTTGTTGAGGGAACGGAAGTCAGGACACATTCACCAAGAACCTTCTTTCTTCAGGACCATGAACACAGGAGAAGAGTAGGGGCTCGTACTAGGGCGGATAACGCTTGCATTAAGGAGTTCCTGGACCATTTTCTCAATTTTATTTTTTGGGAAAAGGGGTGACGATAGGGATGGATATTGGGAGGAAGGCTTCTGGGTACAAGGGGAATGGAATGATCATGAACACCACAAGAAGGAGGCATTCCTTGGGGAGTGGAAAAGGCCAATTGATGTTTAGAAAGGATGGCTTGGAGGTCTTGCAGGACCAAGGGTGTCTCTATTGCTTGTATGGCATAGAGTTGGGTGATAACACTAGAATGACCTTTTTTGAGCAGCTTTTCCATGCGATGGGAACTAATGATCTCATGTGAACCGGTGGTGATGCCTTGGAAATTATATTGGTGGCCCTCCTGATCGAATTGCATGGTTAAGTCTTTAAAATGCATGAGAATGGGACCCAAAGTCCTTAGCCAATCTGCACCCAACAAAATGTCACAACCTCCCATGTTGATAGCAAACATATGGGATTTCAGGTGATAGTCACCAATTTGGAGACACACATTTTCACAACGCCCTCCACATTTCATGGAACCACCATTGGCAATCATGATTTGGAAATTATTGACAGCATGTATGTAGCAATGAGTTTCTTGGGCAATGCGATGATGAATACAATTATGGGTGTTGCCACTATCAACCAGAATGATGACCTTCTGATGCTTGATTTAACCGATTAGTTTGAGGGTTTGGGGAGCAGAGAAGAAAGAAAGAGGATTGAGGGAAATGAACAGTTCTACTTCGGGAGGGTCTGAGGGAGGAGTTATGTCAGTGGATTCAGGTGACTCAGACACAAGGGGAGTTTCTACATCCTCTTCCGAAATATCCTTGGAGATGGCCATAAAAATCTTTTGTTCTTTACACTTGTGGCCTGAGAAATATTTTTCATCACAGTTATAACAAAGGCCTTTGAGTTGGCGTTCAACCATTTCATCCCTCGTTAATTTTTGGATCTTTAGTGGAGCAGAGGGAGTATTGGGATTTACTAGTATAGGGCGAGGGATAAAGGAGGGTTTTTGGTTTTGAAAAGATACAACCTGTTGTGCTTATTTATCTCTTTTAGTATCCTCCACCCAACTTTGAGGCCGAGCCATGAGGACATGGGCCTGAATTTCATCCTTGAGGCCACTGATAAAACACTCTCAGAAAAAGGCATCAGACATGCCCTCTGTTCTAAAATTCAGGCGCTCAAAGGAAACTATAAAGTCTTCCACTATTCCTAATTGTTTCAACGTTGTCAAATGGCCCAAATGGTTGGTGTCAGTGTCAAAGCGTTCATAAATCTCTGCCACAAAGTGTGTCCAAGCGATATGCCCTTGATGAGAAGTTTTTCTCCATTGCCACCATTGCCAACGTTCTTGATCTAGATGGAGAACACCATACCGGAGTTTGGCCAAGTCATCTGTAATGCCGTATAAAGAGAAATAATGTTCCATTTGGGTTAACCAACCAGTGGGGTACGAGCCATCAAATTTGGTCACATCCACCTGTGGAAGGCGTAGGTCACATTGAAAGTGATGGTTCTGAAAGTTATGGAAATGAGAGAAATGGTCACCTTCAGTATGTGGAGGTGAGGAAGAGGAAGGGTTATCTGTAGGGATATACAGTTTGGTGCAGAGTGCCGAAAAGATAGATTCAAGTTGGGTGGTGAGGTCTTGTTTGATTTTCTCCATTGAGGACTGCATGGTTGTATTGATGGTAAAAACATTGGCATTGAGTTGTTTCACTTCTTGCTGGGTCTCGATGAGACCAGATTGTAAGGTGTTGAAGCGAGCTTCCAAGTCTTGGCTATGGGTATGGGCCATGAGGATGGGGGAACTGAAAAGGGGCGGGCGGGCGAGGTAAAAGTTTTTGCCGAAAATTGATATGGATGAATGTGATAAGGGAGAAGAGATGAATCCAATGGAATAGGTCTCAAATAATGGTGAAAACATTTCCAGAGTTTTTTTTTAACACCTGCGGAGTTATACTCCGGTCTGAAGAATACTGCAGTGATGAAATGCCCAAATGCTTAACCAAGAAGAAATGTGTAGTGATTTGGAAACTCGAACACAATTGTGTGGCAATAGATCTTGTTTGTTTTAATTTGTTTATGTTTATGTCCCCAAGGGTTAGGTATTCAATGGTTCTATAGACAAGGGTTTGCCCTGTGCTATAGCTCTCTGATATATGTGCAGGGTCCAATAGTAGTACTCAGCCCAATATCTCAGGGCACTAATTAAGGAGGATAGACCGTACCCTTAGCCATACTACTCGACTACCCAGGTAATAGAGAGTATCTTCCCGAGTGTTGTTCTCAGTGACACTATAGTATTCAGGCAGCCGGTCGGTTTATCTAAAGAGGGCTTCAAGTAATCTAGGCCGATCCGTACACAGGTGTTGTCTGATGCACTACCACTCGAAAGGGTACCAACATGGGTTACAAGGGTGGCCAATAGATGTGCGCTTAATTACCACTTGTATTTCCTGCGTGTATGAATCCCTCAACCACGAGTTTATGCGCGTAACGACAGATCTTTGTGGCTTAAAGATGTCAGAATACGTCTCTACCCTGAAAAAAATTTAACCCACACTTTTTTCTGAGGAAACTGCTCTGATACCACTTGTAATATACCAGATATAAAAAGTATGCAGAACATAAATAAAATGCTAGAAATGGCAGAATAACAATAATATAACCAGAACAATCACCACAATAGCACTGAAATGATATAAGAACAACAACATAAATAACACTTTGATTCTGAAAGCAATGTTCACAGGCCTCTTCGAGGGGGCAACCTCCAGTTGAGCAGTGCTCTATTACAATATTATCCAAGCTAGGGTTCTCATACCCTCGACTCCTATTTATACTAAATATCTCTATTAAAATAAGCATCTAGAGGAAGATCCTTCTAGAAGTGGAAGCTTCTATTAGGTCTTCTTACATCCGCCTTACTCTATTTTATTGAAAGGACTTATTAATATTGACCATTATTACATCCGAATACATTGTTCTACCTATGTGCGGGTTAGGACCCTAACATAGTGCAACCTAGAGAGAATTAGTTTTCCCTAAGGAATGACTGCCCGGACCATTTCCTAAGGAAATGACTATCCTGCACCAACCTCCAAACAAGAACATTTTTCGAAACTGCTCACAACTGTGAACTTTGAAAGAATGACTTCCCAGAGAGGCAGACCATTCCACTTGACCACTATTCAGAGTGACTGCCAAGAAGAATGATTGTCCTAGACCATTCCCCCACACTGGCTACAAGGGGAATCACTATCTATGGTACATCAACAATCTATCAGACCATTTTCATTGAGAAAATGATTGTTCGATCTGGAGCATTTTCTGAACTGGAAAATGATTGTTCGTCATAAATCTCGAACCACTTTCCAGACTTGAAAGGAATTGCCCAACCTGGACCATTTTCAATAAGTAAGTCATCTCCATGAGCCCCAACTTTTCCCTTAAGTACACAAAATTTTCATCTTGGACAGAGGCTTTACCAAAATATCTGCTATCTACTCATCTATGGAGATATATTGGAAAACCACTTCTCTTGTCTGGACTTTATCAAGTAGAATATAATGCTTGATCTCAATATGCTTCAACTTGTCATGGAACATGCTTTGAAATCTTCACATAAATCTGATCATCACAATATATCACGGTCGAATTCATCACCCGATCAGACAGTCCAAAAACCAACTTATGGAGCCACACTACTTCCATACAACAATCACAAGTTGCAATATACTTTGCTTCTGTAGTGTTGAGTGAAACAAAATTTTGTTTCTTGCTAGCCCATGACATCATGGCAAATCTAAAACTGAAACATATCCAAGTAGAACTTCTTCTATCATCTGCACTCCCTGCCCAATCTGAATCAATAAATCCATGCAAATGTATATCATAACTCAAACATCTCACAAGGAAAATATATGTCTGAGTATTCTCCAAATACATTAATGAGCCAATCAATTGTTGATAAAAAGATAGGTCTACTGGATCAGAGTCTCTCATCTTCTTTAGATCTTCCATCATGGGAGTTTTCCATAGATTTCCAATCCATCATCCCAGACTTCTGAGGAAACATTTCAATACACTTCCTCTGTCATAGGAATTTTTCACCACGCTTTTGTTGTACATGAGAGGCTCTACACCAGGTTGTTTGAATCCATACAAGGTATTCTTCTATATTCAGACATGGGTCTCTTTCTGGTATACCTCAAAACCTTAAGGTTGTTGTATATTCTTCTCTTTCAATTTCTCTATTGAGAAGAACAACCTTTACATCCATTTAATGTAATCTCCAACCCATGGATACTGCAGGAGATATAATAGCTCAGGTAGATGTATGTATGGATACTGGAACAAGTTTTCATTATAGTATTCTCCCTCCTTCTGAGAGAACCTTCTAGCCTTGAGTCTCTCCTTGTATCTTTCAATGCTTAAGTCTTTTTCACAATTTCTCACATAAATTGTTCTTCATCACAACTTCCTTCCATTCCTTTTGCTTGATTGCTTCTGGTGGGTTCAAATTGGTTCAATTGGTTGTTTTGACTTTTCTTTATTTCTTGGAATATTCATGTTCTTCCTCATGTTTCTCTTTAACGTTGGAGTCCATGTAATCTTCTATATATTACATTACCTTCTTTCCTGAAGGCTCCAAATTTTTCCTTCCACCATAGGAACATAAATGTAGATGGAAAACCAAGGATATTCAAGGCTTCATTTAAAAGAAGAATTCTTCTAGAGTTACACTAAACATGTGTTTCTTATCATGGCTATTACTTCCAATGAAGAACATTGATAGATACTTCATATTTTTTACAGATTCTTCTTCAATGGAGCATATCATTGGGTGTTGAAATTACTAAGACAACTGAGAGGGGGGGTGAATCAGTTGTTATTGTGCTTAAGAAATTTTAAGTCTATTAATACATTCTTAATATTTCTTCAAGTGATTATCAACATCAACATATGGAAAATAAAATAATGAGCATCAGTCACACATCAGATATACACAAAGACATATTTTCACGAGGAAACCCATAAAGGGAGAAAACCTCTTCTTCTTCGAAATGATAGGCAGTCTTTTAAGTTCTGTACATCATCTATAATTGAGCACCAACTCAATGTGAGGCTACAACCTCTGTTTTGCAAGCTGCAA
>ML802254.1:93093-127081 GCA_009831015.1 Picea engelmannii
CTAATTGTTTCATCTTCATTCATCTTTAGTTGTTCAAATTTCAATCTGTATGTTTGAAGTTTGACATCTTTTACTTTCTCATTTCCTTCATAACTGCTATTGCTTTGGCAGTTTCAAGATGCATCACCTTTACAAACTTAGCTTCAACAAGTCCATTCAAGATAGCATTCATTCCGTTAGCATTAAAACTAAACTCTAACTTATCGTCCTTGGAGGCTAGCACAACAGGCTTTGTATATCCAGTCTCTACTACATCCCAAACATCAGCACCCAAGGCCATTAAGTATGTTCTCATTCTGATCTTCCAGAAGGAAAAATTTGTTCGATCAAACAGAGGGGGCTTAGTGGCTGAAGTCCCTTCATGAATTGTCATGTTTAAGCTTACAGATCTACCTTTGAATAAAAGGAACCCGCTCTGATACCAATTGTTGAAATTACTAAGACAATTGAGAGGGGGGGTGAATCAGTTGTTATTGTGCTTAAACAATTTTAAGTCTATTAATACATTCTTAATCTTTCTTCAAGTGATCATCAACATTATACAACATATGGACAATAAAATAATGAGCATCAGTCACACATAAGATATACACAGAGACAGATTTTCACGAGGAAACCCATAAAGGGAAAAAACCTCTTCTTCTTCGAAATGATAGGCAGTCTTTTAAGTTCTGTATATCATCTATAATTGAGCACCAACTCAATGTGAGGCTAAAACCTCTGTTTTTCAAGCTGCAACTTGATGAGAGCACCAACTCTCTATTTTCTCTAGCACCCACTAGAAGGAAGCACCAACTCTCTGGTTTCTCTAGCACCAACTATAAGGAAGCACCAACTCCCTGGTTTCTCTAGCACCAACTAGAAGGAAGCTACAACTCCCTGTGTTCAAGCACCCACTTGAACCTTTGAGGACACCATTCCTCCCTAGCACCTCCCAACCACCCTGAAATATGAATATGAAATACTGAAACCAATTACAGTGATATAGTGTTCAATAAAAGCTTACCAGTATCATCATTGTTCTGCAAGATTTTGCTACTCAGTCTTCCTCACTATCTTCCAGCATGCATCCGCTGCCCATTCTGTTCTTCTACCTTTTGTTCTCTGTGTGCCATTCCCATTCAATGCTCTTTTTGTTTCCTATCCATTTCAGCTACTGCACCACCTCTTTACTTCCTCACACATGCATTACTTCACCTCAGAAACAACAACCTCATCACTTCTCTGTGTCGTGTTCTTATAGCTTCTGTGCACCTTGTGCATGCAATATGCGCAATGCTTTTGCATCTCTTCACAGTGAGTTCTCTGTCTGATCATCATTACGACTTCTCAGCTTCTCTGGTAGTTTTCCCACGCGTTCAGCATCACTGGATGTCATGCTGAGATTCCTCAGCCTCTCTGGCAGTCGAGACTCTTCGTCTTCTCTGGCATAGTCGAGCTTATACTTTCTGCTTCAGTTACAAACTTCAATGCTCATCCACTTGTCAGTCCCTCTAAGATTTGTCTTCATTCACTGGAAGAAGCTTGGAGACCCTTCAGCTCCTCTGGCGATCACACAAAGGTCTCCTCAAATCCTTTGGCAGAGACCATCAATGGTTTCCAGCAGTTAGACTACGAGGAGCAACATTAGCCCTCCGATCGTGCCCAAAATACCCTACACCGTTGGATTGACTTCATGTGATCTTGCGTTTATTTCGCCAATTCGCATTTCGGTATTTCAATATCCCCGTGGAAAATATTTCGTTACTCTCCATGTCCTGATCCTCGAAACTCCGAAATGGAGCCTGTCTGAACTATCTCCTTCCTTTCTCGTGACCACCAATGGTGACCACAGGCTGTGCCAAAAGGTGCTTCATATTTTGCAAGTTTATAAACTTCATCGAGTCTGATCGATGGTTGAAATCTCCATAGATCTAATGGTCTAGGTATTATCGCGATCTCGCATCTCACGAGTTTCCACACCATGCTCTGTTGACTCCAAGTCAGCGAAATTCCAATCGCTTGCCACTTGTCCTATGATTCGACGGTCCATATCAGATCTTGAATCAACGGCTCTGATCATATTGCGATTTTGCATATCGCGATTTTGGCATTCTTGTTGCAAAGTGTTTCGACACTCCAACTTCTGGTATCTGAAACCCTGAAATGGGGTTGGATCAACGGTCCACATCAAACCTTGATTTGACGGCTCAGATCATTTTGCGATTTCGCATTTCGTGATTTTGGCATTCCTATGGTATTGTTTCTTCACTCTCCAAGTCGCGATTCGCGAAACCCTGAAATGGAGTCTTTGACATGCTCTGATCTTCTACCACGCGTCCCTCTTGGATCAACGGTCAAGATTTTATCGAGGCTTCACAACTCCACGAGCCTTCGTTGTTCCTGATCAACGGTTTAGATCAATCCTCGATCCGATGGTTAGGATTATTTCGCGATTTCTCATATCGCGATTTCGAGATGTTAGGGAACCCCGTTCCTTTGACTCTCCAGTCAACGAAATGACGATCTTTCGCCACGTGTCCTATGGACCCAACGGTCCCAATATTGTTGTGATTTTTCATATCGCGATTTTGAGACTCCTCTGGTAGGAGTTCTTGACATCTCCATCTCCCGATTTTCGAAACTATGAAGTCATGTAAACCTGTTGACGTCACATGTGGATTGACATGTGTCGAATAACTGCCATGTGTCACTCTGATTCATGACTTACATGTGCCTAAAATGTTGAACCAACTTGACACTTGTCATTGCCTGGTTGTGCCACGTGTTCTTAGCTGACGTGGTTTGCTGACGTGTCTGTTTCAGGATTTCGCATTTCACGATTTTGGGACTCATGTTGTAAAGAACCTTGACATTTCCATCTCCCGATATCCGAAATCCCGATAGCCAAAACTTCGAAATGGAGTTGGACCACCGCTTCGATCTTTCACTTTAAAGAACGTGCAGGTTCTTCCTGATCCAACGATGGTCGGAACTTATGCTCAGATCTGACGCCTGAGATCTGTCCTCCTCTTCTGTGTGTTCTTCTTGTCTACAATCTGATCTAACAGTCCTCCTTCTTTCGGAAATTTAAATGGGATCCAACGATCACTGACGCTTCTCCTCCCGAGCTTAGGCACTGCGTTCAACTCTGTGCTAATTCCTCCTGAGCTTACTTTGTCCTTGTTTTTCCTTCGTTGCATACTCTAATCTTGCCATCAGTGACAAGCGCATAGTTCCTATAAAGCATGCCAACCATCCTCTGCACTATCTCTTATGATCTTATCGAGCTTGCTCTGCAGCATCTTCCCAAAATACTTCTGGTGCTCGTCTGTTACATTCTTCCTATACTCAAGCCATCATCGTTGTTGTACTTGCCATCAATGACAAGCATACGCTGCCTGTAAAACATGCCAACATTAGGGATTAGCTCCCTCCTAATCCCATATTCATGCCTAAATGAGCAATATGCATGCTCTTCTTTCAGAATTCCGTGATCAACTCCCTCCATCTGAGAGAGTCCATGATTTTGTTTGTTGCATCTCTCTTTTCTTTCTACAAACTTTCACAAGCCTGTTCTAGTTTCCTTTTGATTTCTAACTTCTTTCGAGTCTAACTCCTTTGAGTCTCTTTAGGTTTGTTTCTATCTGTTTTGATTGCTACTCATATGGAAGTTGTGTCAAACTTATAAACTTCTTCTTATGATGGCTTCCATAAGGGTTGTTCATCAAACATATTTCACAAGGGTACCTACACGGGACAAGAACAACAAGAGAAAACAAGAAATATCTATCTAGAGGAGATGTTAGTTCAACATGCGAACAAGTACAATAAGCATCTATATCAGTAGTATTCATATGCATTCGAGTATTCATTGCATCTAGCAATAATAGAATCTTTCAAAGACTTCTTTCACAATTTGTAATGTCGTGACTATCGCCCTTGATATACACAAATTTGAAGCTTTAACAATTTAATCAAACCTGAAACCTGAAGCCTCAACTGCTATGGAGGGTGCACTTATTCTTCTGAATGCATTGAATCCAAGATTATTTCTTGGACAAGATCTCTAGTACTTTCCTTTCAAACACACTCATGTTTTGCTAGATGATATAACTTAGATAGCATATACAAGTGCATACCTTTGAAACCTTTTAGCATCGTCCAACTTGTCTTCCAATCTGAAACTAGATACCATCTTGACAAGAAGAGATTAGAAACTCAATTAGAATATTCAATGATTAGAACAAGCTAGAAACTCTAAAAATTTCAACTTTGATCATAAAATAAATTTGACCATAAGTCAACCTTTGACTTTGAATTTGAGCAGTCAAACTTTGAATTTGACCAGTCAAACTTCGACTTTGACTTTGAAAAAAAATTTAAAATGACATTTTTGCTAGCTAAGGGTACCAAGAGGTGCGCTAGGCTAGGGATCACTAGGATGTCAAGGAATTAGGTCAAATGGTTCACCATAAGTGCTTGAAAACAAAGGTTAGGGTTTGTTGCAGCTAGATAATTAGAAAACCTAGCTGCAACTGTAATTGGTGCCATAACGAGCTTAACAAATAACTTCCCAATCTATCTTCCAGTGGTTAGATTATCTGAAGATAGTGTGGGCCCATAACCTATTAGAATAAAGGGATGTACTCATTTTTCCTAGACAATGTAGCAATATTGTCTCCCAACCATAGGTACAATGGCCACCCCCGAGCACCTTAACCTTAACAGACATAATAATTATGGAAGAAGAACAATAACCAATCAAGGTAGCACATATTTATCTAAGGCTAGAGCACCAAGCAAGAATAACCAAATACCAAGCATAAAGTCCAAACCATAACCAAGAGAAAGTCCAACCAAAATCCAAAATCTTAGTTGTAGTAGTTGCAACTACACTCCCTCTCCAAACTTGCGCACCACTAGTCTTATGCAGTGGTGAGTGAGTGAGTGTCAAATGATATCTAGCGCCCTATAGTTATACTTCTCTATCTCACTTGAATGGGCCGACTTCTCTTTCTGGAGCCTAATAAATTGACATTAAATATTATATTGAGCCGACTTGTCTTCTAGGGTTATTATCCAACATTTTAGGGTCTCTCTTGCTTCCAAGAATATTCTAGTGTTTTCAAAGGTTACATGTGGAGGTTAATACCTCCTACAACTACCATAATATCAAAAAAGAGAAGGGTTAGAAATCAAATATCCAACCCTAATGAATTTAGCATTAGGTGCTAAACTTGCATGGAGATTAGTCACATGAAGGCTATATTGATGGAAGAAAATTCTATGGAAAAAATATTTCAATGGAATTTAGAAAAGGTGCATTGAACGTCAAATGGACAATCAGAGAGGATCTCATATTTGGAAGTTTCTCAAAATGGTAATCCCTCTAATCCGTTCAAATCTTACTTGGATCCCCGATAATGGAAAATAAATTAAAATATGGAAAGATAGTATAATGGGAAATCAACCTCTTGAACAGAGAATTGATCTTATTCCTTTGAAGGAATGGATGGATGAAAGGAATCTATTACTCTATTTGACATATTGAAATTGTCTGATCACTATGGTTGTTAGTCAGGTTCATTGATTGAATCGACCCCTTCTCATTTGAGTCATATCATCTTGGCTCTATTAGAAAAACTTAAAGGATGTGCCCCACGCAAGCTTCAAGTCTGAGACCAAAGAGGTTGGGGCATAATAGATTATAACATGAGAGAAGGATACATGCACAACTTCTCTCTCTTCTCCCACCCCAATGATCTCCCATATTGAAGAAGGTATGGTATATTGATGGGCTTCCCAAAATAAACATATTTTGTTGGATTATGGTGCATGAAAAAATAATGACAGATGAAAACCTCCAAAAATGGGATTCCAAGGCCCATTTAGATGTTCTTTATGCCAATTAGCAAAGGAAAATGTCCACAATCATTTCTTTGATTTCACTTTCACTAAATAGGCATGGTATAGTGCCTTTGTTAGGTTGAGCCATCGAACATACATGCCCAACACTTGGAGAGACATGTTCATCCTTTGGAGTAGGAATTGTTATATTTTGGTAGCTCGGCGGTACTTTTGCATCTATTGCGCCTAGGCAGGATTCCAAGCAAAAAAATCCCTCTCATGACTTTATGAAGTGATTTCATAAAGTGACTTTATAAAGTGATTTTGTAAAGTCAAGTTGAGCCTTTTAATATTTAATGGGTGAAAGTGACTTTATGAAAAGTGGGTTGCTTAAGTGATTTAACTGAACTCAACGAAATATTAAGTCATGACTGTTGATCTCAAGGGAAGCTAAAGAGTCACTCAAGTGAGACAAAGGGTTAGAGAAGTTACTCATTAATGACTAATATAAGGAACACTAGAGGAGAGAAGGGGTGTGCCTTTTGAGGAGAGTGAGAGATGAAGTTTAAGAGACAATTTATTGGATAGTTGAGCTAGAGGAAAGAGTATCAACCAAAGGGAGAGGCATCAATCCGAAGGAGGGAAAGATGCATGCATCCCAAGAAATATCAACATTAAAAGAGGGTCGTATAACTAGTGTTTGGAACTGAAATCGAGGCAGCCTTTCTGTTGAAGATATGCATGATTTCCAAGGTGCTAGGAGACATAAATTCATACATATAGGTGTAGTTGTTAAGCATATAAATTGAGGATATATTTGTTGCCAGAAGAAGTCCGTACAACATAAATAGTGGCACAAAATTCAAGGTAGAAATCGGGTGCATTTTTCTGAGGGTCTTTGGCACAGATTTCAAGGAGGTTTGTTAGTTCGGTTTACTAGTTATTGTTGTACATTTTATGCTGATAATGTTGATGCTGTAAAACTCAGAATTTTCCTAAGAGCTCAACAAGAAAAATATCTCCTAGACTAGTTTTCCCCTTGTGGGTTTTTCCAGGGGCATTGCCTAGAAATTTCATGTGTTCAATGTGTTGTTGCTCATTTACTTTTCCGCTGCCGTAATTTTCAAATTTCTTAGTCTCTTGTATTTCTACTCATAGTTACAGTAAATGCATGTGGTACCATTTCTTTATTGGTGAATAACTATAGGAGGTTGAAATCTAGCGTTGGCTAAGTATTTGAGATCAATTTTTCAACATAAATTATAGGGGGTCTCTCAAGAGAAAAAATCTCTTATGATGGTTTTGGTCAGCTCTTCCAAAATTTATTTTTTCATGGAAGATATGGCTAGCTCGCAATAGGTATATTTTTAGCCAGGTTCCAGACAATTCTAAATTGGTGCCAGCTAAGGCCAAAGTCCTTATGTTGGAATACTTCAATGCTAAAGAAAGAGGAATGCATAATCATCAAGCACTAGACCAAGAGGAGGAGGCATGGATAAGTCAATTTCCTATATCAATGCAAGACCCCAACATGTTTAGGTGCAACCCAATCAACAAAACATCATGATAAATCCAAATGGTTGAACATGAATTCCTTGATTGGCGGATAAAATAGAAGTCCCATATTATTTTCTTTGATGGAGCATCTAAAGGAAATCTAGGATTCATAGGTGTAGGAGGGGTCATCCTTGATGATGAGGGAAGAAAGGGATCTACCTTTACCTGGGGAAGAAAGGAAATTCAACCAATAATCAAGCTAAATCCTATGCTCTATTCCAAATCCTTCTTGTAATCAAATACAATATAGAATCAATGATAATAATTGGATATTCTAGCGTCGTTATTGTTGCTTTTGTTCATATAATATATGATCGATGTATTATTAAAATGATGAGTGTTCCATATATAAGGAACATAAGGTGACCATCCATGAAAGGATGCGTCCCTTGAATAATCAATAACTATTTGTTATTATTATTTAATTATTATATACTATAGTTAATAATCAATTATTAATTATATTATTAATTATTATCCTTAGAGAATGTCTTCCTGATGTTGTCCAAACATCAACACTCCCTCTCAACGAGGGAGACATTCTGCAACATGCCACTCTTGTCTTTGAAGTATACAAACTTCACCCTAGACTCATGACACTTGTCTTTCAGTCTTGGGAGACATCTCTCTCCCACCTGAACTGAGGATAAACTCTTTCTGGGGATCTCCCTCTAAGCATATTAAATCTCTCTAAGATTAGGATCACTTTGGGTCCGCATGTAAAATCATATAACATCTTGATTCTTTATCATTCCTTGTCAAATCACCATGACTAAGACAAATACTACACCAGGATCTTTCACCAAAGGCACACACCTATGAGTGAATTTCGGCTTGATGCTAACTCACACGTGGAAATCAGTTCAAGCACCTCGAGTCCATATTATTCCTTGTCATGATCAAGGAAGGACTACACCTGGGCCCATTTACCACAAGTGCACCTTTGTGATAAATGTATCCTATCTCCCTTGGTCTGCAGCCCAATCTAGGAGAAGTTATGCCCGATGCTGAAACATCAACACTCCCTCTTAGATACGGAAGTATCTTTCCATAGTAGTACATAACTATTGTCCAAAGACACACAGTCTCTACCAGTGGTACAAAACCACCATAGTAGTAAAAGATTTGTTACACATGGCACTCCCATGTGGACTTCTAGAGGCTACTCCCTCTAGAAACACTTAGGGTCAACTCCCCATAGTGTGAGACATCAAGGGCCAACTCCCTTGACATGTCCTCATGTTATCTGAACATGGGACGATGGGATATAAGCCCAAATGAACTTATTCCTTCTCGAATAAGTGTTCCACTTATCCCTTCTCGGATAAGTGTCCTCATAGATCAACTAAACTCAATTAACAGAGGAGTACGATCTAGAGAAAGTTTGTCACACATGGCACTCCATGTGGACTTCTAGAGGCTACACCCTCTAGAAACACTAGGGTCAACTCCCATAGTGTATGACGTCAAGGGCCAACTCCCTTGACATTTCCTCATGTCTCTCCACATGGGACATTGGGTTATAATCCCAACTGCACTTATTCCTTCTTGAATAAGTGTTCCACTTATCCCTTCTCGGATAAGTGTCATCATAGATAAAATCAACTTAGTCACAGAGGAGTACGATTTGGAGAATGTCTCAGGAAGCTGCAAACATCAACACTCCTTCTCAGTGAGGGAGGCATTCTCTGCCATGCCAAGTCTGTCACTGAAGTACTTAAACTTCATCCTGGTTTGGTAAGAATATCAACAACCTGCTCATCTGTAAAAAGGTACTACACCAATAATTCCTTCCTCTGCACCATGTCTCGGATTAAATTATACTTAATATCAAGGTGGTTTGATTTGTCATGAAATACTGGATTATCAGAGATCTTCACACAAATTAGTTACCATAATAAATAATGGTGGAATCCAGCACATGTTCGAATAAATCTGCACGGAGCTTGTGAAGCCACAATGCTTCACGGATTGTCATACTTAATGCAATGTACTCTGCTTCTATTGTGCTCAAGGCCACATAAGTTTGTTTCCTTCTACACCAAGAAACCATGGAAGATACCAAAGTGAAGCAACACTAGGAAACCATGGAAGATACCAAAGTGAAGCAACACCTGAAGGTGCTCTTTCTTTCCATTGTGCTCCCTTCCCAATCAGAGTCAATATATTCTTGCCATATCATATCAATACTGGAATTATATCTCAGACCATGTCGAACTGTGCCTCGCAAGTATCTCAACACATGCTTCATAGAAATCCACTGTGTCTGTATCGGTTGACTCATAAACTTGCTAATTGCACTCACTACATAGCAAATATTTGGTTTGGTGTAGTTGTTGGGATTCAAGTTCAGCATCCCAAAATCATTCAATATCTCAACTGTTTACTTCCCCTAACTCAAGAAGATCTCATCAGTTCATTGCCAGACCTCTAGTCCCAAGAAGTAGTGCATCATACCATTGTCCTTCATCTCAAACTTAGAGGCCAATGCATACTTGCATTCAACAATACAACTCTCTGTATCGGTGAGGAATAAATCATCAACATAGAGGACCAAAATAAGGTTCTCACCATTAACAACCTTGTAGTACAGGTTGTGATCGACAACACTTTTGATGAAGCCCAAAACCTTGAGGTGGTTGCTTGATTCTATACAAGTCCATCTTCAACCTGCAAACATGGGACTCCTTCTCATGTATCACAAAACCATCTGGCTGCTCGATGTATACTTCTTCCTTAATCTCTCCATTGAGAAAGGTTGTCTTTAGATCCATCTGATGTAGTCTCCAACCCATGGATGTTGCAAGGGAAATAATCATCTGGATAGAAGTGTATCAAGCAACAGGAGCAAATGTCTCCTCGTAATCTATTCCCTCCACCTAAGAGAATCCTCTGGCAACAAATATCTCTTTGTGCTTCTTGATACCCTCGTCAACTATGTGTTTGATCTTATCGATCCACTTGGAAGTCACTACAGACTTCCCTTCAAGTCTCGGAACAATATCCCACACATCATTCTTCATGATGGACTGATACTCCTCCATCATGGTATCTCTCCATATTGGATGACTAGTTGCCTCCTCATAACAGGAAATCTCAAAATGAATGATGTGGCTCATAGCTGTGGCATAGCATGAATATCTCTAAAGTCTCTTTCTCTCTCGGAAGGTACAATGAGGATATGCATGTCCTTATGCCTCCTGCAGAGTCAGACGAGTCCATGCAAGTATCTTCACACCTACTGCAGTATCTCTGCAAACATTAACTAGAGCTACAAGATTGATGGGATCAACTGGATCAATTTGATCAATCTCGATGTGAGACCCTCTAGATCTCTTAAAGGATACCTCCTCTCAAAGGTAACATCTCTTCTCACCTCAATATGTCTCTGACCAGGGATGTAGATTTGGTATGCCTTCGAAGACTCATTGTACCCCATAGATGTACCCTTTATGCTTGAAGGATCTATCTTGATCCTTGTCTCCTTCGATACATGAATGTATACTAGACACCCAAATATCCTGAAGTTTCCAACCTTAGGCTTCACTCCTGTGAAGGCCTCCTCGGGAATCATGTTCCTCAAAGTATTATGAGGACTTTTGTTCTATGAATGGTTGTATCCATGATCACTAGAACTGTCTCTGCAATCTGGTATGATCCCGTCATGAAGGTATAATGCTCCTAGAATCTGAGCATCATGTCTAGCAATGTCTCTCCTTGACATCATGTTGGAAGGTCTTGCCCTCCATGTCTTCCTCTCTGCATGATCCAACTGTGTCCCTCTTTCTAAAAGAACACCGGTCCAAAAACAACCGCTACCACACCAACCATGCTTTTGTTCTCTATGTCTTTTAAGGATCTCCACTCTAAATGAGAATAAAGACAAGGAGAACCACCATTCTAGCTAAAATGATGAATGTGGGTAAACTGGAATCACTTCATTTCTTAGTTGCTCGGAATGTAAAGAGAGTAAGGCTCAACAAAACAACAATAGTTAGAATAGTCGATTCCATTGTCACCCTCTATGGCACTTGTGCCACCTATTTGATACCTCTTCGATCATAATAACAAACAAAGCATTATTGCCATCAAATCCAAACAATATAGTTCTAGTATGCCACCAAACTAATTCAACCAAACAATATAGTTCCGGTCTATATTTCTATACTATGTTGAATTTGTAAGTGGGCGATCATCCTTCTCATGTGTAACACTCCCAAGCTTTCAGTGCATCCCAAAGCTTTGGTGGAAACCTTTCAACTCATCTGATTGCAGCCATTCGTTCCCGAGGCCTGGGAACGAACTGAGATTTTTTATAAGATGAAAAAGTGCATCCAATGTAGCATCTCGTAGTACTCAGTCCTCGTCCCAAAATGTTGGGATCCCATCGAAATACATCGACTTGACTTGGGTCATAATCTCTTTGTCATGCTCATGCAATGGATTTGCAAATGCCATTTTTTCAGTTCTATCAGTACCAAAAATAACATCTGGCCTTTGAAGGTGATTATATGCATTCATGGCATCCATGTGTGTACAAAATGCATTTCCAAATATGTTAACAAAACATTGTTGTTGTTTATCACATTCGGTAAAACCAATCATGTTATTTGCCTAATCGTTGGGGTGCACCGGCCACCATGCTCTCTCCATCTTTGGGATGTGTCAACGCTCTTGTTCATATATATGTTTTGGCAGGTGATGCATTATTGCACATATTGCATAGAAATTCTGTATGGGTTCCTGAACTCTAAGGCTCAGGTATTCTTGATCCAAGTTTAGATTAACAATATGGAAGCTCGTGTTCAAAATTTTCATTCTTTTGTATTTCCACAATACAATACAACCAAATTAGTGATGATAAATCACTTGATTCTAAGCATGACAATATTTGCGAGATAACCTAAAAAAACCATGCATGAATCTCACAACTGAATCCTCCAAGGTTCTACTAGATTTAGCAGAAATCATGAAAACCATGACCCGAAGCACGAGAATAGATCTCATGATCGATCGCTTGAACAAAACAGTGAAGGAATCACATATTTATTTTTTGTTCAAACCAAAGGTGTTGATAAACAATAAAGGGTGGGAAATCATGGAAGAAATCCCCCAACAAAAAATTGTTCCATGAACAGTGACGATAACAACCCCTCACCTGGATATATCTCTGGATCATACACGTAGACATTGTTGTGTTCGAATCTGTCTATTCGACCACTGATAACGTATAGTATCCTTGATCCATAATGGCTTATGCATCTTGATCCAAGTGTTGTAGCTAACACCGACCACTCTTCATCATTGAATGCACCAACTCCAAATCCTGGTGCCCCAACTTGCATTGGCATTTGTGTCCCAAAGATACCGGAGAGACTATCTAAATCCATTTAATCCAATGAACTAGTTGTTGAACAAGAAGAAACTTTCTTACAAGATCTTGGGCCATCCTGTGAGAGAGTTAGCCCAGTCCTGCTCTGATACCATGTTGTTTTTGTTCATATAATATATGATCGATGTATTATTACAATGATGAGTGTTCCATATATAGGGAACATAAGGTGACCATCCATGAAAGGATGTGTCCCTTGAATAATCAATAACTACTTGTTATTATTATTGACTTATTATATAATATAGTTAATAATAAATTAATAATTATATTATTAATTATTATCTTTAGAGAATGTCTTCCCGATGTTGTCCAAACATCAACAATTATCAAATCATTGGTTCAACACACAACTTCGAAAGATAACAAGCTAGCCTTAGTCATCACAAAAATCAATAAGGAAATTCAAAATCTGAAAAGGGTCTCATTCTATCATGTGTTTAGAGATCTCAATACTCATGCGATTTTTCATATCCCCTAATGTTTTTAACCCACTTGGATTTTAAGCCAGATAACTCCTCACTTATTAAGCATATGTCATGGTAATCCTTGTACCCATATTCAAATGCATGTAAAGGACTTGTAAGGGCATGTACCCATATTCAAATGCATGGAAAGGACTTGTAAGGGCATAGTCCTAGATCTGTTGCATGCGAGAATTAATCCCCGTTGAAGTCTTTGTTTCCTTCATGTAATGTCCCCGATCCAGAAAACTTTGTAATTGTACATATAGGCTAGTGAACCATTGGAACCAAGTATAAATGTAATGTACATTTAGGCTGGTGAGTCGTTGGCACCTGGTTTTTGTGTTGCACGCATCTGAGTAGGGCGCGAAGACATCTTATCAAAGACAGGGTGCACACATTCTATGTGCGCACACACTTGGATAAGTGCGCACATTGCACTGTGTTTTGCACACTTGGGTTTGTGCATGGGAATGAATGGAAGTGAACACAAAATAGAGTTATATATATGTTTGTGTCTGTGTGTGTGTGTGTGGATATGTAATGAGGTCGGAGAGCTTGTGTGAGTATGAGGTTGGTGAACCCGGACACAGATGGGCCAGTGTGCCTATCCATGTAATTATTCTTAGTTATTAATATTATATTGCATCGTTGTGCGTAGACAAACTCAGACAAAAAGAGATGGGGGGTCAACTCCACCCAAAAAATGGACACGGGGGTGAGTTGTAAGTCTTGGGGAATATTTTATAATATTTTTGGTAAAGTGTAATGTTAGATAATTATTTTATCCTAAGTTCTCGAGGGTAGGGAACGTGTCACCAAGTGGCTTAAGGATAATTTTGAAGGTGACAAGTGTCAAGTTGAAGGGATGCAATATATATTGTTGGCCTTAGTGTATTTTGGGGGGATTATCCATTATTCGGAAAAGAATTGATGTTAGCAGGCTCTGGTGAGTAGAAGGGGGTCAGACTGTATGGAAAATATGATTATTATCCTATATGCACAGAGAATCTTGTAAGGAGTTGTGGGGCCATAACCAAAATTCTATTGTCGAAGAGTTAGGTTGATAGACCATGAGAATTCTCTCTGGGTGAGAGATTGATTGTTGTGAAGTGGTTTTCAGACCTATGAGCATACTCTCCAAGTGAGAGTTTTGTTGAGAGTTGTTCCCTGGTGCATTGAGCATTAATTGTAGGGATCTTGACTTCATGTCTGGTCTATTGCTAGTAACCCTAAAAAGGGAAGTGGGGCAACTGAAGGAATGTTGAGCATATAAAGGGAACGCTTCCTTGGGTGTGATAGGTTCCTGGGGAATGAGGGACTATGGGATAGTTGTTGTAGTAGACACCTAGGATTGAACAATTCTGTTGAGTTTTAGACATTAGCTTGTCACTAGGAACCCTTTTTCCCTGGTGGAGTTAAGCCCCATCTCGGGGGTGACCTGTTGTTGAAAGTTTATGAGTAACATAGTATATGGATGGGAGGAACATCTAAGTCATGTGTGAAGTTGGTGGCTTTCTTAAAAGATAAGTGTTCTTTGTGTGCCTGCCATGTTTACTATGTGCATATTTGTCTATGATTGATATGGATTAATTATTGTATGTAAATGCATATAAGTAATTGTTGTTATTATGTTCAATGTTGCTTGTACATGTAAGTACGGTGCTTATATCCTGTATTGTAGTTTTGCATTAGCATGTCAGTTGTTGATAGCCTAGATCGTTAAGTTAGTTTTATGATTTAGGTCACCAGTCTAGGAAAATAGGATTGTATGGTTGGGTGCACAATAAGGTAACCTATGTGCATAAGAGACTAGATTTTCGCATGTGAGTTCAAGGAAATAGACTCTGCACACAACATAATCAAAATTGGTGCATGATGCTAGGATGGTTGTGCGCACAAATGTGCTATGGAATTGGTACTCTAGTGCACAATTGTTTGAGTTACTTCTACCACTTAAGGTTGTTTTAAAAAGAGAAGGATGTTTTCGCTATTATAAGTTTTGTGGCATGATTCAATTTGGGCTGAGTGTGTTACTTCAAGTGATACTGCACAGACTTGTGTGTAGAGTAGAATTCGTGTAGTGAAATTTTAGAGTAACATTGCTCAGTAGTTTGTTGGGGATGTTACATTATGGTATCAAAGAAATATCAGAGTGTTGTATGGAGTAGCATGGCCTAGCCTGGATGGTTGGAGATGTTACATTATGGTATTAGAGAAATTTCAGAGTATTGTACGGAGTAGCATGGCCTAGCCTGGATGACTGGGGATGTTACACTTCATCATAGGATATCGTCGATGAGGTGGGATAATGGAAGGAGTGACATTTAATTTTGAGACAACTCTGGTAGGTTCAATCCAGTTCAAGTTAATTTTGGTCCGAGATCTAGTTATGGGTAGTGTTCTCTGCATCATTACCACCTCTGTTGGTTGGGTTTGAGCTCTTTGGTGTTGCCGATTGGAACTTGACCTTTGGTATATTTCATTCAAGGCTTCAAGAAATTTTGGAAGTGTAATGAATTTTAAGAAGACTTGGTAAGATCTTTTCCTTTCCTTTGGATGTTGTATAAGAATCCTAGTATCTGGGTTGTATCTCTTTGGGTTTTTCAAGATTCAATCTTTGGTTATATCTGGTTTTGAATTTCGACTTGTATTTTGTTTGTTTTCTTTTGGTTTCAAGTGTTGGGTTTGGGGTGTCTTTCTCCCTACCTACTAGTGTTTTTTCTTGGATCTCAATCATCAAGTCCTCTTACTCTAGGGATCATAAATATTTGGGAATGCAGTAAGGATAATATAAGAATAATTAGATCTCATGGATTCAGTGCATTTACAGGAGGTTTGAAGAGTTCCACATCGACATGAAAATACTATCCAAGGCAATCACATAGCTCTGGGATTTGAAGATTTTATGAGGTCTAATGGGAAGACAACATAGGTCTGTTATAGGGACTATTTGAATGTCATAACAAGTCTATTTTCTCACTATTTAAAGGTTTCCTTTAAAACTTTGATTTTAGGCTCATTTAATGTTGTTCTCAAGGTTAGTTTAAGGAAAGTTTTTCTGTAAAAAAACAGATTTACAATAGTTATTTAAACCATGAAACACACCTATGATATTTTACACTTTAAATGCTAAAAATAAAATATGCAAACCACAAAAATATGCTCAAGTGTTTTTGGTCAACATGACCTTGAAAAAAACCCCAAGGGGAAAACCAGTGAAGAGGAATTTATTAGGAGTTATTAAGGAAGAAATTATAGCAGAAATTACAATTATGCTAGAACCAACTTATCTCAATTTTGGTAGAAAATTTCTCCTTGGAAGATGAGCCAGCTATGCCTTGAAGTTTGTGCCCTCTTATCCTTGGAAAGCGTTCCCTTCTTGTAGTTGCAAGTGAACCCTTATTCCAAGAGAAAGTATGCCCTTATTTATTGATCTAGTGTGCCCTCTTCCTTGTGCACCCTTATTCCAAGAGCAAGTACGCCCTTCTTTCTTGATCTATTGCACCCTCTTCCTTGTGCACCCTTATTCTCAAAGTGTAGCCTCTTTCCTTCTTCTCCAACACTTCTGCTCTTCATCTTCCTCTTCTCTTTACTCAATCATGTAAAGAGAACAATGTGCCCCCCTTTTTCCTTCACTCTCCATTTAACCTCCTCATTAGGGTAACCTAGGAATCAATGGCTAGGATTAGATCTTAGCCATGGAAGATCAATGGAGGAGATTAGATCTCCCCCTTTACTTAAGTTCCCTAAGTCACTTTATGATTAATGAGCTCATAAAGTTACTTTTATTTTATAACATAAAGTAAAGTGAGGGAGGGGTATTTTTCTCCCTTTAGTGTTAGGCACATCAATAACACTAGGGTACCACTTACCAAGGTACCAAAACTCAACACTCCCTCTTACCGAGGAAAGTGTTCTTCACCACTCCCATCTTGTCTCTGAAGTATATATGTACTCATAGGTATATATATACTCAAGGTGAAATTCTCAGTATACCCAAGATAAATCTTCGCATTAGTATATATGTACTCAAGGTGAACTTCTCCTCTCTAAACCCAATCACAAATGAAGTGGTATCTGATTTGTATGTTCTTTGACCTATCATGAAATACTGGATTCTCGGAGAGCTTGATACAAATCTGATTAACAGATTGAATAATTGTATGCCTCAACTCATGACCAAATAGACTAACCAATAAATTGCAAAGCCAAATAGCCTCGCAGCTGGCCTGACTAGATTCCATATACCCTGCCTCAGTAGAACTCAATGCCATTGACTTATATTTCTGGTTGAACCAAGATATAACTGTTGATCCCGACCCAAAACAACACCTTGAAGTGCTTTTCCTATCAACTGCACATCCTACCCAATCTGAGTCTATATATCCAATCAACATGACCCCATCACCTTTGATGTAGTCCAAACTATACTCCATTGACCCTGCTATGTACCTCAAAACATGTTTTGCTTCTATCCAGTGCACTCTCCTAGGCTCCACCATATATGTACTGAGAATGTTCACAAAAAAACAAATATTTGGTCTAGTTTTGATCATATACATCAATGAACCAACCAATTGATGATATCTTGTGGAATCCACCAACTTGGAATTAGAATTATTAAGCTTCCTCCAATTGGCGACCATAGGTGTCGACATGGGTCTGCAACCCTCCATCTGAAATCTGCTCAGAATATTTGTTGCATACTTCCCCTGTCCCAGAAATATGTTCCCATCCTCTTGGAAAACATCCATCCCATAGAAATAATGCATTAGTCCTATATCCTTCATCCCAAATTCTGAAGCAAGACCCCTCTTGCAATAAACTATGAGATCCTCCCCTCTAGTGATAAAAAAATCATCAACATATAGGATAAGAATGGGAGTACCACAAACAATGTAATAGAGATTTGGATCTGCCTCACTCTTCTCAAAGCCCATCGACAACAAGTAAGATTCAATCCTGGAATACCAAGCTCATGGAGCTTGCTTCAGACCATACAGCTCCTTTTTCAAGAGGCACACGTGGGACTCTCTCCCAAACACCTCGAACCCTTGTGGTTGCTCAATGTATGCATCATCCTCTATAATAACATTCAGAAATGTTGTCTTCACATCCATCTGATTGATCTTCCAACCCATCTCTACTGCAATGGTCATAATACTCTTGATGGAAGTATATCTTGCAACTGGTGCAAATGTCTCATCATTATCAATCCCCTCAACCTGAGAGGACCCTCTCACCACAAATCAATCTTTGTGTTTCTCAATGCGGCCATTTGCAACATACTTAATCTTGTACAACCACCTGGAAGTCACCATTGACTTCCCCTCTAGTCTAGGCACCACCTCTCACACATCATTCCACATAATGGAATCATACTCCTCCTACATGGCATCTCTCCAGACCTGTTGGTCTGTTTCCTACTCAAAAGTAGTGGGATCGAAATTAGTGATGCTAGTCACCATGGACAAGTATGAACCAAACCTCTCTGGTGCTCTACTCTCTCTCATCAACATTTTGGGCTCACCAACATACTCCTTGGCTTCCTTCAAGGTATCCTGAAACCATCTCAATTTCCTCTGCACTGAAGTATCCTCATGCCCCTCAGTTTCATCCATAGATCTCACCATAGATGTATGAGATCCTGAAGCATGTGCACTTGTGGTATGTGTACCAGAAACATGTGATCTTGTAGTTGTACTAGGTGGACCAGCCACCCTTGAACTCATTGTAATAGACACATGTGATTGTGTCCCATGTGATGTATCATCCTGCATCTATGGGACCTCCTCAACTCTATCTCTCAACCGACAAGATATATGAAAGGCTCTATCCTCCTAGAATCTAACATCCCTCCTCACAAAAACTCTCCTTAGTGTTGGTATGTAGACCTAATAGGCCTTTGAGACCCCATTGTATCTAACTAGGATCCCCTTCTCTGTTGTGGGATCCAAATTTATACTCTTCTTAGAAGGGAGATGAGAGAAAGTCAGACACCCAAATATGCGAAGGTGTCCCACATATAGCCTCCTGCCAGTGAAGCCCTCCTTAGGAGTCTTGCTCCCCAGATTTCTATGTGGACTAATGTTATGAAAATACACTACAATATTGCAAGCCTCAACCTATAAGAAAAATTTTAACCCTTAATAATGCAACATAGATCTCATTGCATAAAAAATAACCCTGTTCTTCCTCTCAACAACTCCATTCTATTGGGGGTTGTAAGGAATGGTCATTTGTCTCCTAATACCCTCATGGGTGCATAAGTCACTAAACTCTATGGAGGTACACTCACGCCCATTTTCTAACCTCAATAACTTGATCTTTCTCCCTGGCTAGTTCTCCACAAGAGACTTAAACTCTTGGAACCTATTGAATACCTCACTCTTGGTCTTCAAGAAATATATCCAGGTCTTCCTAGAGTGGTAATCAATGAATGTCACATAGTACTCACATCCACCCAAGGAAACTGATGACATGGGCCCACACACATAAGAGTGTACCAAATCAAGTATCCCAGTTGATCTATTGTCACTGCTCGGAAAGACAGTCTTGGTGTACTTCCTAAGAGCACACTCCCTACAAAGCTTCTGATGCTCAGTGCCCAACTGTGGAAATCGTATCACAATCTCCCTCAACACCCTCAGAGCTCCATGATGCAAGTGAGACATCCTCTTATTCCAAAGCTCACACAACTGACTGTTGTTGTTGCTACTAGCCAAAACATGTAATGGCTGAAAGATGATTTTGTATAGTTTCTCATAACGAGTCCCAATCACTCTAGTTGATGTGATATTATACCCCTTAGGGTGAATGAGGACCTCATAACCTCAGAAAGACACCTCAAATCCCTTATCTTGAATGGTGGAAATTGATATCAGGTTCTTCTTCAACCTAGGGATATACAAGACATCCCTAAAAATCGTGGGTGGCCTCAACTCCCTATGAAAGGAAACTGTGCCATGCCCAACCACCCTGACTATGGTTTTATTCCCAATAACTATCTCCAATTTGATCCCTGAATATGAAATATCAGCGAAGTGCTCTCTAACACCAAACATATGACTGGAGGCTCTACTTTCTATGTACCATACAATGGATGGTGTCTCAAGTATAGACAGACTGACAATTAAAGACATCTCCCTCTCAACTGAGAGGTGAACTCATCCTCCTCAGCAGATGTTGTTGTGCCACCCTGCTTCTTCTTCTTCTTCTTGGGACATTGTCTAGCATAGTGCCCCATCTTGTTACAAGAAAATCATTTAACTTTTCTCATATCCCTCTTTTTCTCACCTCTTTTCTGCTGCTACTTGGCCCCACCCTTGGGACCCTTCTTGGTATTCTTATTTCCCTTTACAGAAAGAGAAAGATCTTCACAATCATCCCCACCATGTTGTTGACTAGTATATCCTAAGCCAATCCTAAGCTCCTCTTGTACAAAGTCATCCCATAGCCTCTCCCAACTAGGCATATGCTCTATGGATACAATTCCTTGTACAAATATCTCCCAAGGTTTGAAGAAACCATTTAAGGTTGTCCTCACCAACTCAGATGGATCCACTACCTCCCCCACAACTGCCAACTCATCATGAATCTGTGAAAACCTCTTGAGGAATGAAGAGACCAAATCAGTCTTAGTCATCTTAGTGCCCCTCAACTTCTTCTAGAGAAACATGTTCAAGTTTTGGTTTGGGCTCTGTTAAATACTACACAACGACTACCACATCTGAAATGAAAGTCCTTACCATAAACATGAGGAATAATGTGGTCTTTAACTACATCTAGGATAGTCCTCTTGGCCTTGATGTTTCTCTTCCTAAACTCTTCCAAGAGCACTGCATCTGTAGGAGGAACCACGTGACTCTCCACAATGTCCCATAGCTCACCCTCCTCTAAAATCAAGACTATCCTATCCTTTCAAGGAGACTATTTTCCAGCCCCAACTAGCCTATCCTCAACCCTCAACCCTCCAACTAACAAGGTTTCCAATTGATGATAAAATGACCAAATATCTTTGTTGTCAAGTTGAGTTTAAAGTCTGTGAATTGTCTGCAATTTACATCAACCCTCTTGTTCCCTTAGGCTCTGATACCATGAATATTTTACGAGGTCTAATGGGAAGCCAACACAAGTATGTTATAGGGATTGTTTGAATGTCACAACAAGTCTGGTTTGTCATTATTTAAAGGCTGCCTTTAGAACTTTGATCTCAAGCTCATTTAATGTTGTTGTCAAAGTTAGTTTAAGGAAAGTTTTGTTGTCTCAAATCATACTTATAACAATTATTGAAACCATGAAAAACACCTCTGATCTTTTACACTTTAAATTTTGAAAATAAAATATGCAAACCAAAAAAATATACTCAAGTATTCTTGGTCAACATGACCCTGGAAAAACCCCCAAGGGGAAAACCAGTGAAGAGGAATTTATTAGGAGTTCTTAAGGAAGAAATTACAACAAAAATTACAAGTATGCTACAACCAACTTATCTCAAGTTTGGTAACAAATTTCTCTTTGGAAGTTGAGCCAGCTATGCCTTGAAGTTTGTGCCCTCTTCTCCTTGGATATCATGCCCTTCTTGTATCGGCAAGTGCCCCGTATTGTGCACCCTCTTCCACAACAATAAGTGTGCCTTGATTCCAATAGCAAGTATTCCCTTCTTTCTTGATCTAGTGCACCCTTTTCCTTGTGTGCTTCTTCTCAAAGTGCACCTCTTTCCTTCTTCTCCAACTCTTCTCCTCTTCCTCTTCTCCTTACTCATGTTGAAGTTTGAGTAGCTTCGAAAGATATTATTATTATATCAATATTGTATTAGACCAAGTCAAAACCCTACAAGAATAATATTATGTTATATTTGTAAATTCAACCCTATTGTGCCTTTGTAAAATTCAATTGTAAATTAGAAAGGGTAAAGTATACAAGTCGGCCTTGACCTAATTAAGAGGTGGAAAAACTTTTATTTATAAGAGGCTAGGTGCCTCACTTGGAGAATACACAACACAATCTCTCTCACACAAGGAAAAGTGCACAAGTCTGAGGAGGAGACACAACTACAGAGTAAGGGTGTTTTGGTGAAGGGTTTTGGTTATATCTTGGAGGACTATCTTGGTCTAGTGGTGTGATACCTTATTCTGGTTAGGGTTTCTGGTCTATCTTATGAATATCTTTTGTTTGTTGAGATCTCTCTTGCGAGAGACATTGTACTTGTTGATGAATCTATATTGAAGAAGATTTGTTGGGTTTTCTCCCCCACAAGGGTTTCCCAGGATAAATATTTTGTATATTGTGGATGTCTTTCTTTCAATGATCCTTAGGCATGCAATTATTGTTCGAATAGTTTAAAATTAAAGAATACTGAATACACTTAACTCTTTAAGAGAAATTTTAACATGGTATCAGAGCAGGCTTGAAAGAAGCCATTTTCAAAGTCTAAAGGAACTCGCTAGGGAAATAAAGACCATAGGAAGACTATCCTAACCCTAGCACATATTTCCTTGATTTATAGTCTCACGAAGATTTGAAAAACCACAGTTTATGTTGCAACCACAACAACTATTGGAAACTGCAGCAAAACCCTAGAATGGTATTTCTCCCACTTTCTAAAGGACGTTGGTCAAGGCAAATCCATAAAGGAGTTCTCCTAAGGAGGGCACACTTATTCCCTGTATTAGAATTCCAAAATTCTCCTTTTGAAAAATTAGGGTTTCCTCATAAACCCTAGATCAAGATGTCTTTGCAGCTGCAAATTGAAGTTGGAGTAGTTCACCTTGGCTTAGCACACGCTCTAGTAAGTTCAAAACCTTTCTTTGAAATTTTTTCATTTTCTTATTGTATTTTCGTTCAAAGAAAAGATGGATCCCAATACCAAGCTTGATGAGAAGATTGAGGGTGATGATAACTTTCAAGCATGGAAGTATAGAGTGATGCTCATTATAGAAGAGAATGATCTAGAATATTTCATCAAAGAAGAACTTCCAGAACCAGAGGAAGATGAAGCCAAGGCAAAGCACAAAAAGAACCTAGATAAGGAAAATATAATCATTGCTAGCTCTATCAAGGATCATTTGATCCCTCATGTCTCATAATTGACAACTCCCAAGAAAATGTTTGATGCCTTATCCCTATTATATGAAGGCAACAATATCAATCAGAAGATGACATTGAGGACACAACTCAAGAGTGTGAAGATGCAGAGTTCAGAAACCATTCAATCTTACTTCAGAAGGGTGTCTCAAATCAAAGAATAACTTGAAGCCATTGGAGACATAATCGAAGAAGTTGAATTGGTAATGGATACATTGAATGGTATTCCCACATCTTGTGAATCATTCATTCAAGGAATCTATTCAAGAAGAAATCTAACGAATTTTAGTAGACTATGGGAGGATTTCACTCAAGAAGAAGCTAGATTGGCAACAAGAGAAGAGAAACTAGGCGATGAAGAAAATCAAGCTCTAGCAGCGCATGAAATAAAAGGAAAGAGAAAGAAAGAGGTTTACTCACACAAGAAACCTCATGGGATATAAAATACACATACGTTTTAGAAGGATTTCTCAAATTACAGATGCTACATCTGTCAGAAGATGGGACACATTGCAATAAATTTTCCCAACTCAAAAGGTCAGGTCAGAAAAGGAAAGTATAAAAGACATCATGCTCATGTCGCACAATATGATGAACCTGATCAAAAGAGAACCAAAGAAGATGACTCAAGTGAAGAATATATATTGATATCAACTCTTTCAGGAACAATTACTCATGGAAGTGACACATGGCTCATTGATAGTGGTGCTTCTTGTTGATTTTTCATAAGCTAGGTTAATCATGTAGTTCATTTAATTTCATCATGTCTTAAAAATAAACAAGAATGTTGCAGCAACCAAGATCACAAGAAGAAACACCATGCATAAGAACACAAGATATATCCTGGGAAACCCTTCTCAAACAAGGGAGAAAAGCCCAGCCAAATCCTTTGCTATATTCTTCAAGAGAAATACCTTTCACCAACAAGAATGACTTAGCACACAAGAGGGTTCTTAATCCCTAGAACACTAGTGCCCAAGAGAGGTGCACACCTTTGCCAAAGAGAAGTACTTGCTGAAATTTCCAAAACACCTAAGTGTGTGTGTCTACAATGAAAGATTTACTTTTACTTATATGAGACTTGTCCTATCAACTGAAGTGTCTATTGGCACAATAGGGATGACCTCACTTAGGTATATTAGTTATTCATTATTATAATAATTAATATTAATATTACTATTACTATTAATATTAATTATCTTTTACTTTTTATCTTTAGACACAATAAGGTAGGGCCGACATGTACCCTTTACACAATAAATAGGGTTACAAGTAGGTCTGACTCTTGAACAATATATAGCAAAGGATATGATACACCCAATATTGCTCATCCACTAGGGGCACATCCATAGGGATTCCATGGACCCGATTCACTACATTACACAGATGAACCAGGTCGTCACACCTTCACCTGTGCTCATCCACATGCACGTCTACTCTACATATCTTCTTTCCCACTGCCACCAACAGGAGGATCATCTGGAGTCTTCTCGTCAACTTTGATACTACTCAAAGGAGGCCATCACATCATCTTCATTTATGTTCACATGATGATGTGCCCAACACTTTTGGGATTTCCCATGTTCACCTTGTGCTCAACCACAAACACGTACTAACTCAACAGATCGCTTTTACATCGGATAATCATATGGAGTTCTTCTCACTCATGTCATGGAGGAGGCCATATCTACATTTCTGACTCTATCCCAGGAAGGAACCATGAACCCTTCATAGGGGCTTTCTCTCAGGTTTGTAAGCTGAGAGAAAGACTTCACATAGTTTCTATGTTTTGCATCTCACGGGTTTGTAAGTTGGAGGATGTCTCCCATAGATGTATTCATCAACACTTCTAAGCACATGAAATGTTACAAGGATTCTTTCTCAGAATTAGTTTAGAAATATTCACCCCACAAGGTGAAGCTCGATGATGACTATCAATATCCCATTAAAGGAGTAGGAGAAGCCTCTTATAGATTGGAGTCTAGAAAACCTATGAAGATGAAGGATGTTTTGTATGTACCTGGTTTGAAGAAGAATCTCGTTTCCATCTCATCTTTGGATGAGAAAGGATTCAAAGTTTCTTTCATTAATGGTGAAGTCCTCATGTGGCCAAAAGGAAAATATATTGATGATGATAGTGATCGGTGTTCAAGAAGGAGGTCTATACAAGTTAAAGGGACATTCAATTGCAACATTAGTATGTAATACATTCATTCCAAGTGATCTTTGGCACAAAATATTTGCTCACATACATTAAAAATCCCTACCGATCGTGAGCAAGATGGTGACAGTGAATCATTAAGGCATATGAAAGCGATGCGCACAAGGCGAGTACATGAAGAAACCATTTCCTAGAGGTAAGAGAAAATCCAAAGGAGTATTGGACATTGTACATTTAGACGTATGTGGACCAATGTCAACCACTTCACTTAGCAGGTATGTATATTATGTTTCATTTATTGATGATTTCTCAACTAAAACTTGGATTTACTTTTTGAAATCTAAAATTGAAGTATTCAACAAGTTGAAAGAATTCAAGGCACTTGTTGAGAACCTTTCTAAAAAGAAGATAAAGATATTAAGGTAAGATAATGGAGGAGAATTCACATAAGATGAATTCAAGGCATTCTGCAAGGAAGTTGGGATTAAGAAGGAGCTCTCTACTCCCTACAATCCTCGGCATAATGGTGTGGCAGAAAGAAAGATTAGAGAAATCATGTAAGTAATGAAGGCCATGATTCATGATCAAGAATTACCAATGCATCTGTGGGCAGAAGCAACCAGGACCACAATATATGTGTAGAACATAAGTCCCCACCATGTACTTGGGAACAAGACCCAGAAGAAATGTTTACAGGTGAAAATCCAGAGGTCAACCACCTAAGGATATTTGGATCTCCAGTATATGTGCATGTCTCCAAGGACAAGAGATCGAAGTTGGAACCTTCAAGCAAGAAGGGCATATTTGTTGGATACAGTGAGACATTGAAGGAATACAGAGTTTACATCCATGGTCACCAATAGATTGAGACTAGAAAAGATGTCACCTTCGATGAGGATACAAATTTTAGTAGATAGAGACAGAATCATTAAGATGAGGTCCATGATTAGGAACCTGAATCTACCATAGTTTCAAATACAGATGCAGGTGATGATGTTGTACTAGAATATCATGATATGGAAGAACCACAAAGAAATGCAGATTCATCCCGATATATGAATACTAAGAAGAGAAGACCAACTTGGGCTTGAGAAATTATTTAGGATGTAGAGAAGTATGGTGCTCCAGATGGATCCTTTAGAGAAAGAAAGAGACTACGACCATACTCTAGTTACATGGCATTGTTAAGTGACGTTATTAATGTTGATCCTACCATTTATGAAGAGGTTGCAGAGAAGAAAGAATGGAAGGATGCCATGATTGAAGAGTACCGGTCCATTTAAAAAAATGATGTTTGGGATGTGGTTCCAAGAATGAAAGAAAAGACAGTGATAAGTTCCAAGTGGATTTACAAGACAAATCATTCGACAGATGACAGTGTCAAGAAGTACAAGGAAAGTTTCGTGGCACATGGTTTCTACCAAAAAGAAGGAATATATTGTGAGGAGACATGTGCTCCCATGGCGAGATACACTTCAATTAGAGCTATACTTGTGATAGTTGCAGTAATGAAGTGGAAGGCACACCAAATGGACGTGAAGAAAACTTTTCTAAACAGTGTAATAGAAGAGGAAGTGTATGTGGAGAAACCACAAGGTTTCAAGACACATGAAATTCAGACACATGTGTGCATATTGAATAAATCCTTATATGGATTAAAGCAAGCACCCAGAGCATGGTACAATAGAATTTATAGTTTTTTTATGATCTTAGGCTTTACCAAGAGTAAAACAGATTCCAACATGTACTTCAAGGTTGTGTATGGTGGACCAGTGACACTATTGTTATATGTGGATGACATGTTTCTAACATGAGACGAGAAGCTCATCACTGAGAGTAAGAGGAAGTTTGCTACAAAGTTTGAGATGAAAGACCTATGTATGATGCATTATTTCTTAGGTCTAGAGGTATGGTAGAGACTGAGCGAGACCTTCCTTAACCAAGGAAAATATGCTATAGAGATTCTGAAGAGATTCAGAATGATGGTGATTCAGGTGGATATTGGTGGCCACCCACCTTTTCCAATTGTCAAAATAGTTTTCTAGCAATTTTTGTAATTTACTATTTTTAGCAGTTTTTAACTTTCGGGGCCATTTTGATGCCCTAAACGACGTTTTTGGGAAAATGGGGAGAAACATGGAAGTTCCTTCCATATTTCCTCCAAAATTAATATCTTCAACAATACCTTTCAAACGGGCTATCATGCGCCTAAAACGAAGATCGTATGCAAAATTTACGACCCCATGAAGTTGATGTACTAACTTAACCAAACATGGCCCACATGAATTTTGGTGCTTTATATCCTAGGGTTAGGTTTTTGTATGTCTAGGGTTTTTGGAATTCTTGTTTATTGTAAAAATTCCTTCAGAGCCTCATCGTAATCATCTTCTTGTGAATGCGAGTAGCCATCACATCTCTTCTCAGAGATAAGCTGCCACCATTCTAGCGAGTCTTTCACTCTGTATTTTTACAGTCTCTGTACATTTATTTCATTAATAGAAATTGTGTACTGTATCTCTGTGTTTATGGTTGCATCTTTGATACATTTCTATTATATTATTGGATATCCGCGATATCTCTGTGCATTTCTTTATTATATCTCCGCTCTCATTTCATGCTGAAAATAATCCGGATTAGTGGTATCAAAGCAGGTTGTTCTTGATCATTTTTTTCAATGCATGTCCCCGACGAGGTCCAAGTATAGCAAGTTGGGTCTCGATCTTGTCTCTCTTGAAGACAATCGCTCTCGCACGCCCAAGAAACCCTCCATGGCGGAAGAAAAGAAAAACGACGAAACAGAGGATCCTATAAATTTGTTGCTTGAGAAAGCTCTCACGTGACGGAGGAACGAAATGATGGAGAATTTTTCCCACGTCCTTCAACGCCTGTCGATAGAAACAGGAACATATTCATCAAACAACCACTTTGGAAGCACCTCTCCTTTCAAGGTACAGGTTAATTTTGATATTCCTGTATTTGAAGGTCAGATAGATGCGGATGCCCTAGACAAATGGTTAAATCTGTTAGAAGGTTATTTCTCCGTTCATAATTTTTTCTACATGGAAAGGATCACCTTTTCACTCCTTAAAGCTCTCCCCCATGTCAAACATTGGTAGGAAAATTACTGGGAGCAAATTTTCACAGAGGAGTCTGGAATATATGGGGCTGAGCCCACTTGGGATTTTTTTGTGGATGCAATAAAGGAACACTATTACCCTATTGGCAACTATGAGGACCAATACATGAGATGGACCACACTGCAGCAAGAGGGGGTCCAAAGAGTTCTAGATTTCACCAATACCTTCCATACCTTGCGCACCAAGCTAGGTATCAAAGACTCCGAACGAAATTTGGTTCTAAAATACCATGGGGCTCTACACAGATACATCCAAACTGAAATGGATTTTCTGGATATCTTATCACTCGGTGTTGCTTATCGATGTGTTGTTAAAATCGAGCAGAAATTTAAGCACCAAAACAAACGGGAGTTCGGGTCTGCAAATCTGCAACAACCAAAGTATGACAAAGACGACCCTAACAAACAGTCTCCCTAAAACTAGTCCAAGCCACAGGAAAATAGAGTCATGGGAAGAAAAAGAAGGACACCGTAAAATGGTGCGACTTCCACAAAAGCCCTGACACAACACCAATGAATGTCTCTCAAAACATTCAGTGGTGGTCGATATCAAAGACAAGGAATCGAAACCTGATTCAGAATCTGATTATGAAAATACTGGTAAAGGATAGATCATTGACGCAGACCCCATTACTATTGTTGTGACCGCAACAATTCAACTAGAAGAACCAATAGATCCTGAAGAGGGGGAGCACCTTTTTCATTCACAAATATGGGTGAAGGGGACCCCACTTCATTTTATTGTTGATAGTGGAAGCCAGAAGAACCTCATCTCAGCAGAGGTCGTCAAACAGTTGGGATTGTCGACAACACCACACCCGCAACCATACAACATTGGGTGGCTTCACCAAGGATGAGATCTTCATGTCAGCCATCAGTGTCGATTGTCATACGGCATCTAACCCTTCAAGGATGAGGTATTATGTGATGTTTCCCCACTGGATGTCTGTGATGTTCTCTTAGGCCAGCCATATATGTGCAGACGCCATGTTGTTTATGAGTCTCGACCCCGCAGTGTCATTGTTTCTCTAGGGGGTCATCTCTACAGAATACCAGAGGTAGTTCCAACTATTGCTCCACCTAAACAGTGTCACAAGGTAGTATCTCATACTGCAAAATTCAGCTTCTTCACAATCTGTTCAAAAGGGGAACAAAAGGACATTGCAACCACTACAGCCTCGCTCCAAGCACCTTCTATCCAACAGAAGCAGGTCAACAAGGTTGCAGCAAAGCGCAAAGATTCCTTCTACACACCATCCTCTCATGTAGATCGACTTATTGAACAACCTCAGCCTCAACAGGTTCGTGACAAACTTCCAAAAACTGAGCAACACGACGTCTCCAGCAAGGCAAGCAGCACACCAAGATTCAGATTCAACAAACATTTTTTCCTCTCCCCCGGGCACTCAACGCAATGGATACCATTGATTCCTAAGGAGGGAGGATTGATCTAGGTGGATATCGATGGCCACCCACCTTTTCCAACTGGCTCAAAACAATTTTCTGGCAATTTTTGTAATTTACTATTTTTAGCAATTTTTAACTTCTGGGGCCATTTTGAGGCCCTCAATGATGTTTTTGGGAAAACGGGGAGCAATATGGAAGTTCCTTCCATATTTCCTTCAAAATGAATCTCCTCGACAATATCTTTCTGACGGGCTATCATGCGCTTAAAACAGAGATCGTATGCAAAAGTTACGACCCCAGGAAGTTGATGTACTAACTTACCCAAACGGGGCACACATGACTTTTGGCGCTTCATCTCCCAGGGTTAGGTTTTTGGATGTCTAGGGTTTTTTAAATTCCTGTTTATTGTAAAAAGGCCTTCAAAGCCTCATTGTAATCATCTTCTTGTGAATGCGAGTAGCCGTCACATCTCTTCTCGGAGATAAACTGCCACCATTCCAGAGAGTCTTTCACTCTGTATTTTTACAGTCTTTGTACATTTATTTCATTAATAGAAATTGTGTATTACTGTATCTCTGTGTTTATGGTTGCATCTCTGATACATTTATGTTATATTATTGGATATCCGCGATATCTCTGTGAATTTCTTTATTATATCTCCGCTCTCATTTCGTGCCGAAAATAATCCGGATCAGATGGATTATAAATCCATGCCTACACCGATGGTGACATATGAAGTTACTGAGTGATACATCTTTAGAGATAGTGGATGCCACCATATAAAGAAAGATGATTGGTTCGTTGATGTACTTAACGAACACAAGGCCAGATATATGTTTTGCGGTGAACACATTGAGTCAGTATATGGTTGAGCCGAGACATGTTCACTTGATTGCAGAAAAACATGTGATGAGGTACCTAAAAGGTACAATTGAATATAGACTCAAATATTCTTTAGATCGTGAGATAAGCCTGCAAGGATTTACTAATTCAGATTGGGTCAGTAGTGTTGCAGACCAAAAGAGTATATCTAGATGTTGCTTCAGTGTGGGATCAACTCTGATCTCATGGTTCAACGGGAAGCATACTAGTGTGGCACTCAGTACGGCTAAGGCAGAGTATATAGCAACATGTTTAGTTAGATAAAGCAGTATGTCTTCGAAAGCTTCTTGCAGGATTCTTTGATTTTGAGTTAGAGGCGACTTGTATTTGGTGTGGAAACCAAAGTTGTGTAAAGTTGTCAGAGAACTCGATGTTTCATGACATTTCCAAGCATACTGAGATCAAGTATCCTGACATCAAAGATATGGTACATAAGGGAGTAGTGAAGATCTAGTATGTCGCTACATATGAGAAGATAGCAGACGTGTTGACCAAGCCTCTATCGAGAGTGAAGTTTGTGTACTTTAGAGACAAGCTCGGTGTAGTCCAGAAGGAATTCCCTAGTAAGAGGGAGTGATGAGTTACAAATGCGATTCTAGGGAAACATCATCAGCATGTGAAAGTAGCAGTGGGTAGTCATTCATGGGTACGTTACTGACTGTGGCACTAGTCAACATGACCTCGCACAAGGCCAGTAGATGTCGAGCCTTCAGGGTTGGTGAGTTACCCATATTTTCAAGCTAGTGGGCCAACCTGTGTGGTTGGAGGTGTTTCCTAGCCTTGGTCAAATGGGTAGTGTCTGCGCACTACATTTCCTAATCCTTGTGATTAGATGTCTGGTCACTGTGGACCAGTTTCCTGGTATTCCAACCAGAGGTTACTAGTTCTTTATGAACTAGATGTTAGATTATGTGTGAGTTGATGAGTTACTAGTTCTTTATGAACTAGATGCCATATTTTATGTGAGCTGGAAAGTTACGAGTTCTTTATGAACTATATGCCATATTTTGTGTGAGCTGACAAGTTACTAGTACCTTATGAACTAGATGTCAGATTTTGTGTGAGTTGACGAGTTACTAGTTCTTTATGAACTATATGCTAGATTTTGTGTGAGTTGGCGAGTTAAAGTCCCATGATGAAATAAATCCTTGATGGATGATGAGACCCTAGATGCTGACATGGTTACAAAAAATTTTCAATATAGATTCGTGGAAAGTCAACAAGTCAATGGTCAAGTGTATAGAAGTGCATAAGTAGTCGTGGTGATCATGCCAGAAGAATACCTCCCTTGCTAAGAGGGGGTGTTGAAGTTTGAGTAGCTTCAGAATATATTCTTATTATATCAATATTGTATTAGACCAAGTCAAAACTCTAAAAGAATAATATTATGTTATATTTGTAAATTCACCCCTATTGTGCCTTTGTAAAAGTCAATTGTAAATTAGAAAGTGTAAAGTATACAAGTCGACCCTGACCTAATTAAGATGTGGCACAACTTGTATTTATAAGAGTCTAGGTGCCTCACTTGGAGAATACACAACACAAGCTCTCTCACACAAGGAAACGTGCACAACTCTGAAGAGGAGACACAACTACAGAGTAAGGGTGTTTTGGTGAAGGGTTTTGGTTATCTCTTGGAGGACTACCTTGGTCTAGTGGTGTGCTACCCTATTTTGGTTAGGGTTTCTGGTCTATCTTATCATTATATTTTGTTTGGTGAGATCTCTCTTGAGAGAGACATTGTACTTGTTGAAAAATCTATATTGAATAAGCTTTGTTGGGTTTTCTCCCCCACGAGGGTTTCCCAGGATAAATCTTGTAAATATCGTGGATGTATTTCTTTCAGTGATCCTTATGCATGCAATTATTTTTCTAATAGTTTAAAATCAAAGAATACTGAATACACTTAATTGCTTAAGAGAAATTTTAACAACTCACTCACGCAAAGAGAACAATGCACGCCCCTTTTTCCTTCACTCTTCCTTTAGCCTCCTCATTAGGTTAACCTAGGAATCAATGGCTAGGATTAGATCTTAGTCATCCAAGATCAACGATGGAGCTTAGATACCCCCCTTTACTTAAGTTCCGTAAGTCACTTTATGATTAATGAGCTCATAAAGTCACTTTTACTTTATAACATAAACTAAAGTGAGAGAGGGGTACGTTTCCCCCTTTAGTGTTAGGCACATCAACAACACTAGGGGACCACTTCCCAAGGTACCAAAATTCAACAGGCTTGGTATCCACTGAGATTCAAGAAAATGAAAAACATTTTGCGTCTCAGAATGTGAATATCATGAGCTTCCTTGTTCAACAAAAAACAAATTGGAGGTCATTGAAAAATAATGTGGCATGCTCCAAAATTTGATTCTAAATCTGCATAAGGATTCTCTCTCCATTGCCTCTAATCATCGACTATCAATAAGTTCAGCTCGGGAATATTTCAAAGAAGTAGATATTGTCCATCAGTCAAAATAGGCCATGGATATTGATCGATAGACCTCCCTACACTCCAATGTTGGCCAATAAGAGGTCACCAACCAAAGTGTGTTTAGTTCTTATGTTTTTTAAATTTGTTGAATTTTTGGGTGTTTTATTAAGCAATATACCTACATTGATAGCTTGGATGTAATAGCCACAAAAATTTTCAAACTCTCTTATGTAGCTTGTGAGAGTTGCAAATTTTGTCCAAAAATCCACAATATTGCTTTTTTGTATGCATGTTGTTAGCTCTACTAAAATTTTTTAATATAATATATCCTAGTTCTATTTTAAACAAGAATAAGAAGAAGAAATACATAGAATAAATGACATGAAACATAAGAAAATAATATCATTAGATAGCAGGGAAGCTAAGTGGAGGATGAAGAGTAGAGAAATATGGTTGGAGAAGGGAGATGAGACACAAAAAGTTTTCTCTAGTTTTCTGATCACATGGAGTACATTAATATAGTTTGGGACATGAAATGAAGAAGGGACTATGGTAAGATCTTTCAAATATTTAGCTCAATTAGATGTTAGACACTTTCAAGATATTTATAAGGAGCCAAAGAGAGTCAATATCATAGAAA
>ML802254.1:127131-144949 GCA_009831015.1 Picea engelmannii
AGATATTTATAAGGAGCCAAAGAGAGTCAATATCATAGAAATTATTAAACTAGTTTTTTTTTTCCTAGTTTTGTCATCGAGCATCAAAATGATAGTCTTCTAGAGAAGGTATCAAATGAAGTGTTATAACACTTTAGAATTTTTTAATTTTTTAATTTTGTAATATTTTTGTTTTTACCTATAAAAAATAAAAATCACTAAAAAATTTAGGAAAATCACTTTCAAATTTGAACAAATCCATTTTCATTATTTATCAACAAGCGCTTACAATATCATCCGTAAAAAAATTCGGCTAATATGATCAAGTGGTTCTCATGTTCTTGAATTTATAAAGTTGCACGATCATTAAGAGCAAGTTTCCAACGGTTACTTTGGGACTTTACACTTCGGGAATATCTCTATCATTGTTCAAATGAAAACCTCGAAGTCACGAAGCTCCGAAGTCTCGAAGTCATTTTCCCGCAAAAAAATGTTAAAAATATCTATGGACGAGTCACTGAACACCTGTCATAAAAATCTTTCGTGAGATGACATGTGGCATGTATTTTTAACGTTTATATCAAATCATTTTCCTACTTTTAGATGACACGTGTCACACATCTTTTCTTGACACGTTATTAAAGATGACTTCATCACTGCCACATCACTCCGGGAAATTGTCCTTCGGGAGTAAGAGAAAAGAGTGAGTTCAGAACCACCGAAGTATGTAAATGCCGAAGCACTCATAATGAATTAAAAAAAAATGCAAATAAACATCAAAATAAGTTTAATTAATTGTGATTTACTTTTAGTTAATCACTTCATGAATTCCACCTTTGGAGGATAACTATTATTCTACATACAAAAATCCTGAATGTTGAAGTCCCGAAGTACTTAAGGTTAAAACAATTTTAAAATACGATTAATTAAAACATAAAATTATTAATTAGTCAATAAACTCTCCGGGAATTCGGCCTTCGGAATATTTTCGTTGTTCTACTTTCAAAACCTCTGAACACTGAACCGCCAAAGATTAATTACATTTATAGAAGATTAAAGTTTTAAATATTTAAATAAGTATCACGATGCCATGTAATAAATTCTATTGATTTCTTGAATAAATGATTTGTCAGTAGATCAATTCGAAGATTTTGTGACTTTATTATTTTCATGAATAAAAGCATTTCAAGCTTCAAATCATTCTATCATTTGTAATCGAATATTTTCAGTGTTTGAAAGCTTATCAGTTTTTTCTTATCACATGAAGGTTAATTTCATTTTCAAAGAATTATGTCGCCCTGCAAAGCAAGGAAGAAGCATGAATCGTCAACTGAGGACTCCAACCCTAACATGGATATTCTTTCATACACTACTGCATGAATTATAGACACTATCAAGTATTGGAAGCAGATGTATGACACTCTGGAACATGGAATTCTTCTCTTCCCTGACGATTCCACTGAAGAAGATGACAAAACATTCTCGGCTAAGCTTAGATTGGTGGCTCAGTCAGAATTGCATAGAATCGCTTCTCAACCAAAGATTATGCCTTACAACGACATGATAAGTTGGGCCCTAGATCATGTAGATATCCCAGCCCGAAGTATCTCCAATCACTATAAAACTTATGTAGACTCTTTTTGACCAGAAAACCTACGAGTAATGTATAAAATTCCCTCTGAACCGAAATACACTTATGATTCATCTTTTCTTTTAGATTTCGAACAAAAGGAATGCACTAAATGTGGTAGAACTGGTCATGATATAATTAAAACATGGTGGGGAAATCCATCCAAGTTCAAGACTGATGCTCATGGCATATATTCCACGTCGTCTTTAAATGCCCACTTTTTATATATTGCCATGATGATCTTCCAGTTATTTGGGAGGAAAAACCCTACACATTTCACAGTGGAATGGGTATCTATAATCCATGAATTTGTCGAAGGTCGTACTTTCAACTGAGAAAAAATGTTGTTGGATAAACTAGTTAAGGAGGTCTCTGAGTACAAATATTTGAATTCTAGGGGGAAATGAGATCCTTTTTACATGTCTCCGTACATCATGGGCATCATCTGTTTTATGAATCCATTTCCTCTCATGAATTGGAGCTAGACCCCAGCTTGTTCTGAATCCATTTATTTTTATCATTCAAAGTTATGGGAGGAAAAATCCAAAGATTTCTTCTATGAAATATGTCACAATGTAGTGATACCTATTCATGTGGCCATTTACGGGTACCCTCCTCCCAAAATCTCAGAACATATTATAGGAAATCTGGGCGCAATTGCAGACTCATCCATTGAAGAGAATTTCTCTTACATCAAAGTATTTGGCTATTCCATTTCGCCTCACGCCCTTCAAAATCTCTTTCCTAATAGATTGATCTGTAGAGAGGTTTCATATCAAACAGTGGTAGGAGGGATTACTAAGGAATTGAAAGCGACACAAAATAAAGTATGGCATTCCTTTCCTATACAGGTTGGTATGTTCACACTACTTAATTTTGGGCATACGAAGGTTGAAGTAGCAGCTTTGGAGGACATCAAATTGATTGATATTGAATTCAAAAGATATGATGCTCATAAGGTGGTTGAGAATCATCTATCTCATTTCAATATGAGGAGGTACAATGAATATTCCCCTTATGATGATGTTTTCAAAGGAATCATATCTTATGAGGAAGTTCAAAACATACTTCAAAATCTACTGGCAGATCAACAATTTGGTTTTCTTAGTTTTCAAAAACACAGAAGGACCAGCCTTCCAAAGATTTTACAAGGAGAATCTAAGATTTCCTTTCCATAACAGAAGATAGCATCCCTAGAGCCTCAAGAAGGTAGCTCGACTTCATAACAAGCTCAAGAAGTGGCAAAGAATCCAGAGGAGTTAATTAAAAATGAAAATACACCAAAGCTAGGTAAAAAGGATCAGGAGACGTTAGCATCTTTTGAGGCCTTTATGAAGCAAGGGCATTCTTTCCATTTTTCACCATCAACTACTACTTTTGTTGTTCCAAATGTCACAAATCCAGAGAATTCCACTGCACTTACTTCTACTATTCTCTCACTAACTCCCATAACCACAAGTTTTGAAACTCCCAATTCAGAGGCAATTCAACAAGAAAATAAAAGAGCCATCATAAGAAAAGAAGAGGCATCATAAGAAGAGAATCGCAGCAGAAGGAGCAAGTGGTCACTAAGAAAAATAGAATAGTGTATGATGGACAAGGGAAAAACGATCTAGAGTTTGCTAAATAAGTTGTAGATTCATTAGGATCCTTCACCACTGCCAATCAATGGTCAGTGGATAATCTTATTAAACAACTACAACAAAAATATCTTCAGGTTGAGCAATTGAAAAATGATATGTAACGTGTAGAAATAACCTTTCGGAGTAGGATGAATTTTAACAACGAACAAATCAAATTGGGCTATCAACAACAAATGAAGTAGCTACAGGAGACACTGGAGGTGAGTATCCAAAATCTACAGTCAAGTAACTCAATGCTTTCTCAAAAAAATAGTTTAATTGAGCAATTGCAGACCCAAATAGTTGTACTATAAAACACAAAAATAGACCATGTTGTATTCGAAATGCAAGCATCTGAGATAAATGAAAGTTTGGGAGTTTTTCAGTTAGATCTATATCAAGCCATGGATACTATCCATAAATATTATCAAAGGATCAACACTTCTCTGAAGAATATTTATGACAAAGAAAAGGAAGCATGTGCGGCTAGATCCAAGTTCCAGGAATTTATTATTTGGAGACAGAAAGTGAACTTTCCTGGTCTCGCTCCTTTTTCACAATATGAGCATATGAAGGGAGAAATGGTTTTAAAGGCTTGGGAGATAAACCTAGAAGAAATCAAGAAACTGGCTAGAGTGGTTAACGAGGCTTGTCTCAGTGTTATTTTTGAACCAAAGTTACAACACCAAGTTACAGCTTAGGAAATCATGAAGATTCAAGAGAAACTACCACTAGTGCATAAAAATATGTTTGCATTCGAGTTAAATGAAAAAACCGAACCTTCTAGATTTGTGGTAGAATTAATGAAGATGTGTGATAAGTTCAATGAGTAGAAAAAGGGGAGCACATCTGCGAGCAAATAGAGGAGTAAAAGAAATGCCAGCATATCGAGCGTATCTCAGAAAAATCTGCATTATGTTGTTAGAGTTTGATTGTATTCTATATTTTGATTTGAAAAGTTGGAATTTCTAACTACTTCTAGTTAAGACAATTTTTGTTTAAATAGGTATATTTTAGATCTATTCAAGGCTTCTTCTCACCAAATGTAAACGAGAGCACTTATTTGAATATCAATATAAGAGAAGACAGAGATTCTAAGTCTCATTTCTATTGAGTTATGTGTTTCCCATGTATATCCATTTCCCTCTCACATTATCTTCTTTATATGGTTCTTGAATATTGAATGATTGCAAATTAGTAATACATATACAATGATCTTAATACATTGGAAGTTTGCTCAGCTACAGTTTTTCCTTTGTTCTTACTTTGAATAAAAACAAGACCTGTAATCTGTTTGAGTTTCTACATTCTTAATCATCTGTCAAGAATACATCTCCTACTTTTCTGCTACTGCTGATGAGGTAAGACTTATCTGTAATTGATCCCTTTCTTTGTTCTAACAGTTTTGTGAATCATTTCCACGTCCTATAAAATTATAATTTAGAAGAGAAAGAGATATTGCCTCTGTATTTCCGTATTATAAATTTCACTCAAAGTTGCATCTTAGAAAGTTGAAGGTAGAAGAAATCACTATTAAAAAAAACTTTTCTTTAATTTTATGATGCCTAACATTATTCTTAGAGCCTAGAATCACTCTAAGGAAAAACATCTTTTTGGTGTCGTTGTCGGGGAACAGAGAAACAAAATCATTGTTCCCTAGGAGAACGATAAAGTTAAGTTTCGATTTTTTATGTTGAACAAAGATTGAATGCGTGGATTAGGCTCATTTTTATGTTTCACCTGGCGACTCCATTGTAAGCAAAGCTAACATTCGGTCGGAAAAATACCATAAATAACCTAGATGAAAAGAAGACTACGCTAGTTTCGGATCCCGAAAAATTGTTGAAATCCAAGGGATATATCAAGAAAACTTCTGCATCAACATGTAATATCTATCAACCTAAAGTTACTCGGGTAAATGTTAAGATCCCAACTGAAGAATTAAACATTAAAGATAAACATCAAAAAGTTCATTATGCAGAAGCCTCATCTAGTAAATCTAAAGTTAAATTAGAAGTTCTGGAAGAAGTAGATCCTAAAGTAAAATCAAATGATCCAAAGAGTGAAAATATCGAGATTATCCCTATCACTTCGATATATACTTTTACCAGCGAAAGAAAAGAATCCTTTTCGATCCCCAATATCATTTGTACGCAACCAATTCTTAGTCTTCCTAAAGTAAAAGTTTAGGTTTCTAAAAACCTTGAAGATCATTTTCTACTCTCAAGATCATCTCGTATTACTTCTCCCATTTATCCATATAGTCCATCCGAAATACTAGGTTCAAGTCCTCAGTTTCCACCTCACTTAGATTTCTCATCTCTTTCATGAGATCCATCACCTTACAATTTTTTAGCTGAACTTCGTTCACACCTTCCCAAAGATATCAAAGGTTTAGTACATCAGTCTTTTGAAATTTTCTATAATATTCAGTATAGTCCTCGATTTTATTCTCTAAGAGTTTCAATGGCTGGTGTTGGAGGTGCCGAAGGTGGAGGGGCTAGTGGACATGGAAATGTACCAGTACCTCCTCCAATAATTTTTACCAAAGTTGCTGCTATATATGCTCCTTTATCTCTTCCTGCTATCCTGCATGATCTACCTAATAATTACATGAAGAGCCTACCTAAATTCACAAGTGAAGGGGATTTAACAACCACCAAGCATATAGTTTTTGACCAATTTTATGATATTCTTGGTATCGAGCATGAAGATGTTTATATGAGATTGTTGGTACAAACTTTCAAAGGATAGGTTAGAACTTGGTTCATATGACTCCTTGTTGACTCTATACCATCATACAATGATTTAGAGACTTCTTTCTTGAGGCAAAGGGGTGAGAAAAAAGATCACCTATATTATTTAACTAAATTTGGAGCTTTAAGAAATAAAACATCGAAATATGTTTTAGAGTTTACAAAAATATTCAACAAACTCTATAACAAAATCCCAGCTGAAGTAAAACCTTCCCAGCCAGCAGCAAAAGTGACTTTTGCAGGGGCCTTTGATTCTGATTTTGCCTAACTTTTAAGAGAAAGAAGGGCCATAACTTTAGCTGGGATGCAGGATGATGCTATTAATATTGAATCAAATATGATGGCATCAGGAAAGTTAAAATAAAAAGTAGAGATGGGAACAAGAGAACCTAGGCGTTTTAGAGAACAAGCAGCGCCCTCGGGCTCTGGAAGAAACACTTCAGAAGAAAAAATGGATGAGATGGATAAGACTATAAAAGAGTTATCTTATAAAATTTCCAGGATGGAAATGGAAAAATCCAAACATGATCCATATGCTAGAAATCAATTTAGGAGAAATCTTAACACAAACCCTCAGATTCAACAAAGAAAAATCAAGAATGAGGATCAGAAGATCCAAGTTCCTTTTTAAACTGAAAAGATTATACATGGAGATGAGGTGCAAGATTATGAAGAATTAGATGGAGATATAAACAATCTTAGTGATGATGATGTTAAACCTCACTTAACCAAACAAGATTACGAGAAATCTTTGGACCTAGGATCTTTATTTGATGATGATCAAGATGTCAACAATTTGGGAGACTCTACATATAAGGGTCTTATTGATTCAGCAATGGCTGAGCTTCAAAATAAATATAACTTGAGGCCAAGAGAAAAGAGTTCCACCAATAATCCACCAAGAAAGATATTGTCAAGAAATAAATCTAATGAAGCAGTAATTTCAAAAGAACCCATTGAAACACAAGTTGCTCAAGTTAAGGATGTTGAAACAAAAGAAACCCAAACCAAAAAGAGGGTAAATAAAGAAGTTGAAGTTCAAACCAAAGAGTTTGAAAAATCAGTTGGTATCTTCAATATGGAAAACGAATTGAATAAAATTAAAATTCCAGTTCCTCTGGTTGAACTCGTTAGAAATTTAGTCTATAGAAACAAATTTCAAAGTTAATAAGTTTTTATGATGTTGAATGTCAAGCCGATGTAATTAACTTGCAAGATGAAAAACCTATAATCATGTTTGTACCACACATTGAGAACAGTAAATATTTTGTTGCTCCATTCTATATATCACTGACTGTACATGATCACCTACTACACAAGTGCATGTTAGATTCAGGTGCTTCACACAATTTAATGCCTAAGATTATAATGGAAAAATTGGGCCTTCAAATAACAGACCTTATCAAGATCTGTATTATTTTGATTATAGAAAGGTTAAGTGTCTGGGTATGATTAAAGATTTGGTTGTAAATCTTGCTCAAGTTCCAGTGAAAAGTATCCTTATGGATGTGGTGCTTGTTTACGTTTCTGCCAAGTATGGCATGCTTTTATCAATATCTTGGGGTGCCATGCTAGGAGGACTAGTCCAGTTAGACATGACATACACTATAATTCCAATTTTTGGTGGACAATTTACTCCTTTGTACAGAGAAACTAGACTGGCTTATACTATAAGTGACCCTCAAAACCCTAATAACTATCCAATATATGTTGTTTATCAAGATTTAGGTAATTGTATTTTATCTATAGATGATGATTTTGATGAATATATAGAAAAAGAAAATCCAAAAATTGAATTCTCAAAGAAAAATATAAATTTTAGAGGCAGGATGTGGAAAATGTTCTTTGATGGTGCTTCATCTTGGGAAGGAGCAGGCACTAGAGTTCTATTGTGGCATCGGGTTATGAGTATTACATTCCTTTTTCATATAGATTACAATGGGACATTGATTATACAAATAATGTATGTGAATATGAAGCGCTAATTTTAGGATTAGAAGCTACAAGAAAATTAAAAATTCAACAATTGATAGTTTATGGTGATGATGAGCACATTGTAAAACAAATAAAACAATAGTATAAATCTAAGCATTCAAGAATGGGGTGTTATAAAAACTATGCTTGGGATCTCATAGAAAATTTATTCTTATCTTTTAACATTTATTATATTCCTAGATCGCATAATCAACAAGTTGATTCTTTAGCTAAAGTTGCAGTAACTTTTGTACCTCTCATTGTTTTGAAATTGAAATATCACATTGATATGAACCATAAGCCTTCGATCCCAAACAATGTTCAACATTGGCAAGTGTTTGAGGATGATGAACAAATCAAACAATTTCTGTAAACGGTAGATGAGTTTTCCGAAACTCACATCGATTAGGAAAATCAAAATGATCCTGCTTAGATTATGCAAGAAGGAGAAAATCCAAAAAAAATCAAAGACAAAATTCAAATCACATAATGCTTGTACTAAAAAATAATCAAATTCCCAAAGGTCTATTCCACTAGAAAGGTTGTTTGAACAAAATGACATACCTCTAAATTCTACCCTACAGCCCCAACCTGAAGAGGTTGAAGATTGTAATGTAGGAACAAATGAAAACCCTAAAATGGTCAAAATATCTAAATATCTTCTGACTAAGGTGAAAAATAAATATGTTGAGTTACTCAAACAATACAAAGATGTTTCTGCGTGGTCTTATGAATACTTAAAAACCTATGATACGTCTGTTATCGAGCATAAAATTCCTTTAAAGCCAGGTATTAATCCTTTTAGGCAGAATCTTAGGCAAATAAATCCAATTATTTTGCTGGTAATAGAAAGGGAGGTTAAAAATCTCCTTGAAGCAAAGATCATTGATCCCCTCAAATACTCTAAATGGGTAGCCAATTTGATCCCTGTCATGAAGAAAAATGGAGAGATAAGACTATGTGTCGATTTTAGAAACCTAAATCGGTCCTCTTTAAAAGATAATTATCATCTCCCAAAAATGGATCATGTTCTTGAAAATGTGGTGGGGGATAATAGAATATATATGATCGATGGATTCTCGGGATACAATCAAATTGATGGTCATGAAGTCGATAGAGAGAAAACTACATTTACGACTTCATGGGGAACCTTCATGTATGATAAAATGCCCTTTGGTTTAATGAATGCAAGAGAAACTTTTCAGAGAGCAATGGATATAACATTTGTTGATGAGCGTGATAAATTTGTTGTTATTTATTGGAATGATCTGGTAATTTTTTTTTACTCTGATATAGAACACTTGGTTCACCTCAAACAAACTTTTGACAAATGCAAAAAATTTGGTTTGTCACTAAACCCCAAGAAATCACATTTTTCTATGCAGCAAGGTAAACTTCTATGGAATGTCGTATCAAAGGATGGAATAAAAGTTGATCCTTAAAGAGTTGAAGCTATTGATCTACTCAACATTCCTAGAAATAGAAAAAAAAAAAAAAACTAGGAAAAATCAATTTCTTAAGGATATTTATTCTTAATTTTGTTGAAATAGTTAAATTGATTACATATATGCTCAAGAAGGATAGCGAGGTAAAATGGACTTCGGAAGCAAAAACGTCCTTTGAACGTGTGAAGAAAGCCATAGGAGAAGCACCGGTACTAGTAAGTCCTGAATATACAAAGGAGTTTTTTATTTTCTCCTTTGCATCTAGATATACTATGGCAACAGTGCTCCTTCAAAAAAAAAAAGAAGGATTTGAACAACCGATTTCCTTTTTCAGCAAAAGCCTCAGAGATGCAGAGTTAAGATACGACATTCTAGAAAAACAGGCTTATGTAATGGTGAAAGAACTTAAATCTTTCTGAACATATGTTTTACACTCAAAAATAATTTCCTATGTACCAACAAACGCAATTAAAGATATCTTGGTACAACCAGATAGTGATGGAAGGAGAGGAAAATGGTTGGCTAAAATTCAAGAATTTGATCTAGAAGTTTAACCAACCAAACTTGTAAAAGGTCAAGGTTGCTAGTTGAATCAAATTTCAGAGCTCTTGGAATAAATCACTTTGAATCTCATGATTATTTCTCATATATAGAGGAAATCGATGATCAAGCACCTATTACTCAGATTGATGATAAGTTATCCTCCTCATCTTGGTATAGTGACATAGTTTCATATCTCATTACTCTGCAATGTCCAAATAATATGACTCCTTCTAAGTCAAGAACATTGAAGTTACAAGAAATTAAATATTGCATCAACGATACCAAGTTATATTGGAAGGATCCTTTGATTTTCTTGTTATGCTTCCTTACAGAATCAAAAAAAGAAGGCGTCGGTGATGAATTTCATAAAGGAATATGTGGAGGACATCATGCCTGGAGAGAAACAACTTACAAAATTTTAAGGGTAGGATATTATTGGCCAAAATTATTCATTGATGTAAACGCAAGGGTCATAGCTTGCAATTCATGCCAATTATTTGTTGGTAAGAAAAATCTTCCTGCCTTACCTTTAATTCTAGTTAAAGTTGAAGCTCCTTTCCAACAGTGGGGCTTAGATTTTATTGGATAAATTCATCCGCAATTAAGTGCTCAACATAGATGGATTTTAACTGCTACTGATTATTTTACAAAATGGGTTGAAGTTATTCCAACTCGAAATGCTACAGATTCAATAGTAATAAAAATTTTGGAAGAGAACATCCTAGCAAGATTTGGTTGTCCTAGGAAAATAATCATTGATAATGCGCAGGCTTTTAAATCTATTACAATGATCAATTTTTGTCAAAAATATAATATTATTCTAGGTCATTCTACAACTTACTATCCTCAGAGAAATGGGCTGGCAGAATCATCTACAAAAGTCTGATGACTATAATCAAGAAGATTTGGACAACACATAAAAAATCTTGGCATATACATTTAAAATATACTTTATGGGAAAATAGAATCGACACCAAGAAATCTATAGGTATGTCTCCTTTGCAATTATTTTATGCTACATATGTTATTCTTCCTATTAATCTCTCTTCCTGTGATAAAAATTTGGTAGGATGAAAATGAAGAACTGAACGATCTTACAAGAAGAATAAATCAAATCATTGAAGTACAACAAAATAGAAGAGAAGTGGATGATAAGCTCCAAAAATACCAGGATAACATGAAGGTCATTTTTGATAAAAAAAGATAAAGACAGGGAGTTTCTTTCTGGCGATTTAATCTTAAAATGGGAAGCTAGAAAAGAAGATGCGGGAAAACATGGAAAATTTGATCATCTTTGGTTCAAACCTTTTAAAATTGCAGTTGTTGAAGCGAGAAATTCATTCTCTCTCGAAAATCTTAACAGAGAAATTCTTGAGGCCCCTATTAATGGGTGTCTCTTAAAACATTTTATGCGGTAGTTACTTTTTAGGTTTCCATTGTATATATCAAATTGGATTGACATTAGAAATTTTCATTTTCATTTTTCATTTTCCTTTCTTGTAAATTATTTGATTAATTAGTGTAATTGATGTAAATATTTCCAGATTCAATCTTGCAGAACAGAAGGTGATGCAGTAGAAAGACATAACACTCATCTTTTCCTCTTTCAGATTCTTCAAAATCAGGTGATAAACGAATGACATTCCTTGTTCAAAAAATTCAAAATAAGGTATGAGTTTCTTTTCTTCATTATGATGTGAATAAAATTTAAAAAAATTGATGGAAATAAATATGAAGGAAAATTTTCACATAATAACATTAAAAAGACTAGAAATGTAGAAAAATATAAAAATAAATAAATAAATTTGAAAGAAGTCTGAGTAATTAGAAATAAAACACGAGACAAGCTTATTAAAGAACTTGTATCTAATTTACACACTCGTGTGGAAATAAAACACTTCAGATTCAAATCATCGGAATTTCTGATATGTTCATCTTTTCCTTTTTCCTTAGTTCTTTCCACCCCAGATTTTCTTTCTCATTTCTTATCTTATTAATCTACATAGAAATAAGAAGACTTATCCTCACACTAAAAACTTAAAAGCATATTTTCAAAACAAGATTGAGCAAAAAAATTTACATATCTCTGATTTTAATTGAAAAAAAGTATGTCTAGGCTAATCTTGATAATTTTAACTCTGAAATTAGATTTTAAAAGATGAACAATTCGCTCAAGTTTTATATTTGAAATGAATAAATTTCTCAAAACTAACCTATAGGTGAAGGTATATTTAAAATCAGAAGAAATCTAATCTCAGAGTATCCTGAAAAATTATAGACATGCCTTCTTTTTCATTAAATATTTTAAACAGATATCATCCCTTGTCTGCTATATACAAATATAATTGATTGCCCTCATCTCAAGAAAAATATAATTCGTTTATGGAAGTGGTGAAAGGAAATTCAATGGGAAAAGTATTTCACCGGGGTACTGAACAGGCTCGCTGGAAGTGAAGAAATATCTATAATATCTATAAGGTTGTCATACACATCTATATCACATACTATGTTTTCTAGTTCTCCTTCCGATGATATTTCTATCTTGAACCAAATGGGATTCCCTAAAACAAACGTGTTACATCTGTATAACCTTGAAGCGGAAAGATTTGCTTGAAGTCTACTATCTTTGTTAAAATTACTTTGATTATCTTGAACAAATCTGAAATCAATTTCAAGAAAAGAAAACAATTATTAGCCTCTCTTGAGATCAATCACTAAGTGTGCTTTAAAGATTTTTATATTTGGTTAGTTTCATGTTTTTATGTATGATTAATTCTTAATAAAAGCAAAAAATATCTTTTAGAAAAATAAAAATCAATGATGACTCCATTTACCCAATAAAGGCACCTGGTCTACTGTTCTTGCACGCCTCACGGGGAACCACAATCCCCAAATGGAGCCTATGTTAGAACACTTTAGAATTTTAAACTTTTTGAATTTTGCAATATTTTTCGTTTTTACCTTTAAAAAATAAAAATCACTAAAAGATTTAGGAAAATCGCTTGCAAATTTGAATAAATCCATATTTGTTATTTATTAACAGGTGCTTACAATATCATCTGTCAAAAATTTCGGCTAATACGATCAAGTGGTTCTCATGTTCTTGAATTTATAAAGTTGCGCAATCATTAAGAGCAAGTTTCCAATGGTTACTTTGGGACTTTACACTTCAGGGAGATTTCTATCATCGTTCAAACGAAAACCCCAAAGTCGCGAAGCTCTGAAGTCTCGAAGTCATTTTCCCACAGAAATTTGTTAAAAATATCTATGGATGAGTCACTGGACACCTGTCATAAAACTCTTTCGTGAGATGGCACGTGGCATGTATTTTTAACGTTTATATCAAATCATTTTCCTATTTTTAGATGACACGTGTCACACATCTTTTCTTGACACATTATTAAAGATGATGTCATCACTACCACATCACTCCAGGAAATTGTCCTTCGGGAGTAAAAGCAAAGAGTGAGTTCAAAACCACCGAAGTATCTAAGTACCGAAGCACTTGTTATCATAATGAATTTAAAAAAAACGCAAATAAACATCAAAATAAGTTTAATTAATCATGATTTACTTTTAGTCAATCACTTCGTGAATTCAACCTTCGGAGGATCACTATTATTCTACATACAAAACTCCTGAATGTCGAAGTCTCGAAGTACTTAAGGTTAAGATGATTTTAAAATACAATTAATTAAAACATAAAATGATTAATTAGTGAATAGAATCTCCGAGAATTCGACCTTCGGAAGATTTTCGTTGTTCTACTTTCAAAACCTCTGAATACCGAACCGCCAAAGATTAATTACATTTATAGCATATTAAAGTTTTAAAGACTTAAATAAGTATCGCGACGTCGGGTAATAAATTCTATTGATTTCTTGAATAAATGATTTGTCAATAGATCAATTCGAATATTTTGTGACTTTATTATTTTCATGAATAAAAGAATTTCAAGCTTCAAATCATTATGTCATTTGCAATTGAATATTTTCAGTGTTTGAAAGCTTACCAATTTTTTTTTATCACATGAAGGTTAATTATGTTTTCAAAGAATTATTCCGTCACACAAAGCAGGGAAGAAGCAGGAATCCCCAGCTGAGGACTCCAACCCTAACATGGATATTCTTTCAGACACTATTGCGTGAATTACAGATGCTATCAAGTCTTGGAAGCATGTATATGACATTCTGGAACATGAAATTTTTCTCTGCCCTGACGATTTCGTTGAAGATGACGAAACATTCTCGACTAAGATCATACTGGTGGCTCAGTCATAATTGCACAGAATCGTTTCCCGGCCAAAGATTATGCCTTACAATGACATGATAAGTTGGGTCGTTGATCATGTAGATATCCCATCTTGAAGTATCTCCAATTACCAGAAGACTTTTGTCGGCTCTTTTCGACCATAAGACCTACGAGTAATGTATAAACCTTCCTTTGAACCGAAATACACTTATAATTCATCTTTTCTTTTAGATTTCGAACGAAAGGAATGCACTGAATGTGGTAAAAATGGTCATGATATAATTAAAACATGGTGGGGAAATCCAACCAAGTTTAGGACTAACAATCATGGAATATATTCCACGTCTTTAGATTCCCACCTTTTATATATTTCCATGATGATATGTCGGTTATTTGTGAGGAAAAACCCTACACATTTCACAGTGGAATGGGTATCAATAATCCATGAAGTTGTTGAAGGATACTTTCAATTGGGCAAAAATGTTGTCGAATAACCTAGCTAAGGAGGTCGTCGAGTACTTATATTTGAATTCTAGGGAGCATCGGGCTCCTTTTTACATGTCTGCATACATCATGGACACCATATGCTTTATGAATCTATTTCCTCTCATGAATTGGAGCTGGACCCCAACTTGTTCTGAATCCATTTATTTTTGTCATTCAAATTTATGGGAGGAAAACTCCAAAGATTTCTTCTATGAAATTTGTCACAATGTAGTGATACATGTTCATGTTGTTGATTTTTCACTAAGTTGGGTTAAGCATGTAGTTCATTCCAATTTTGCATTTGTCTTAACCATAAACAATAATATTGTAGGAACCAAGATCACAAGAAGAATGACCATGCACAAGAACACAAGAAGTATTCTAGGAAACCCTTCTCAACAAGGGAAGAAAACCCAGCCAAATCCTTTGCTATATTCTTCAAGAGAAAGACCTTCACCATCAATAAGACCTAGCACACAAGAGGGTTCTCAAACCCTAGAAGACTAGTGCCCAAGAGAGGTGTGCACTTTTCCCAAGAAGATGTACTTGCTGAAATTTCCTAACTCATGTGAGAGATATGATTCCACAATGAGGAATCTACCTTTACTTATATTAGACTTGTCCTATCAACATAAGTGTCTATTGGAACAATAGGGCCAACCTCTCTAATTCACATTATAATTAATATTAACCAGATTAATTATCTTTTACATTTATTATTAATCACATTAAGGTGGGGCCGACCTGTGCCCTTTACATTACAATTAGGGTTACAGGCAAGGCTGACTCTTGAACAATATAGCAAGGGATGTTATACATCCACTAGTGCTCATCCACTAGGGGCACATCCATAGGGATGTCCATATCTTTGGGTCAATGCATTACATAGAAGAACCACTTCTTCACTAGTTCTTAGCCACTAGGATCATGTTCACCTGTGCTCATCCACATGCATGTCTACTCAACAGATCTTCTTTCCCAGTGCAATACACATGAGAGTCATTTGTATTTTCTCGTCAATTCTTATGCTCAGAGGATGCTAATACATCATCTTCATTTCTGTTCTCATGACGATGCACCCAACACTTTGGGATTTCACACGTTCACCTTGTGCTCAGCCATAGACACGTCCAACTCTGCAGATCTCCTTTCTCATTGAATTACATAGGAGAATCATCTGGAGTTCTTCTCAACTCTCTGTAAGGAAGAGGCTATCTCTACATTCCTACTATGTCTTAGATAGGAACCACATATGCATCTCAGGGGCTTTCTCTCAGGTTTGTAAGCTGGAGAATGTCTCACGTAGTTTCTTTCTCTCAAGTTTGTAAGCTGGAGAATGTCTCACGTAGCTACAATAATCAGCACTCCCTCTTAGCTAGGGAGGCATTTTCCACCAGGCCAAGTCTCTCACGGAAATACTCGAACTTTTTCTTGGCAAGTGGTTTGGTGAAGATATATGCGATCTGTTCGTGAGTAGGAAGATATTGCACGTGTACTTTCTTCCTCTGCACCATGTCTTTGATATAATGATACTTTATTTCAATATGTTTCGATCTGTCATGAAACACCGGGTTCTCAGAGAGATTTACACATCTCTGTTTATCACAATGAATAATAGTATGATCCATCTCCTAATCGAACAAGTCATTCAGAAGTTTGCGAAGCCACACTGCTTCACGAATTTCCACACTCAATACAATGTACTCTGCCTCTACGGTGCTTAATGCCACATAGCTTTGTTTTCTGCTACACTGGGAAACCATGGAAGAACCTAAAGTGAAACAACAACCAAAGGTGCTTTTTCTGTCTACTTTGCTTCCTGCCCAATCTGCATTGGAATATCCTTGCAGGCTCAAGTCCACACTGGAGGCATATCTCAGGCCATAACCAATTGTGCCTCGTAAGTATCTCAATACATGTTTTGCATCTATCCAGTGTTTTTGTCTCGGTTGGCTCATAAACTGGCTAAGCACATTTATTGCATAGAAAATGTTTGGTCTGGTGTTAACCGGATACATCAAAGATCCAATTAATTGTCAGTATGAGTGTGGATCTACATCTCCTGAATCAATATAACTCATTTTCTTCAAATCCGTTACCATTGGAGTGGGCATGGATTTGCATTTTGTTATACCGAAATTTTTCAATATCTCCATAGTATAAGTACCCATTTAGAGATGAAACAATCATTGGGCCACATACGTATGAATGTATCAAGTCCAAGATTTCCTTGGATCTATTGTCACTGCTCGGGAATGATCCTTTAACATTTTTTCCAAGGGTGCACCCTTTGAAAACACCTTTATGATAAATCTGTATTTCTGGTAAACCTGTTACCATCTTCCTTAGAGATGGAAGAGCTCTATAATGAACATGAGCAAGTCGTCTATGCCATAGCTCACTCAAGCTGATAGTGTCATGTAGCGAGGCTTGAATTGGTTTGATGGTTAATCTGTACAAGTTGTTTTCTTGGACACCAATTACCTTGGCAGAGCTTATATGAGAGTCTTTTTTCCATGCAAGGACTCTTCCTTCTGAGAAAGTAATCTTGTAGCCTTTGTCTTCCAAGGTAGAAATAAAGACAAGATTTCTCTTCATTCCGGGTACATATAGTACTTCTTCTAATTTGAGCTGCATATCTGAGTCTAGTTGGAAGGTAGAAGTTCCAAATCCTCTCACATTATATCTGGCATCATCTCCAAGAACAACATGTGGATGTGTCTCTTTCTCAACGAAATGTGTTAGGTGATTTCTAAGACCAGTCATGTGCCTTGAAACACCACTAGCAATTAACCAAGTATTGTCATTGGTAGGGACCATACCTGAGAGTGTTGAGATGTTGATGTCTTCATTTCTTTGAGGTTTTGTCTTCCTGGAACTGAGTTTGCTTGAGTCATCAAGCTTGCTTCCCATCATGATTTTTTTCATTTTGGATTTTCACAAACCCTTGTCAACTAGGCTAGAAAACCTAACAGCTAGGCTAGGCTAGTTGTTATAACCCTAAAATGCACCATACAGGTTTACCTGGCATCAGGCCAACTCATGCCTCTTCCTAGCCAAAGCCATGCTGAGTATTTCCTCAAAAAAACCACTTAAAACAAACAACCCGCGCCCTAACTTCTCACTGGGCGC
>ML802254.1:145049-162162 GCA_009831015.1 Picea engelmannii
TGGGTAAGTTGGTGCATCAACTTCCCGGGGTCGTAACTTTTGCATACGATCTCCGTTTTAGGCGTGTGATAGCTCGTTGGAAAGGTATCGTCGAGGAGATTCATTTTGGGGCCTCAATTATGCCTTCGGATATCATTGAGAACTTCTATCTCTAGAAAACTTCATTTAGGCCCTCAAAATGGCCCCGGAAGTGAAAACCTGCTAAAAATAGTAAATTGCCAAAATGGCCAAAAAACTGTTTTGAGCCATTTGGAAAAGGTGGGTGGCCCCCGATATCCACCTGGATCATCTTCTCAACTCTCTGTAAGGAGGAGGCCATCTCTACATTCCTAATCTGTCTCAGATAGGAACAGCATACCCATCTCAAGGGCGTTCTCTCAGGTTTGTAAGCTGGAGAATTTCTCATGTAGTTTCTTTCTCTCAGGTTTGTAAGCTGGAGAATGTCTCACGTAACTGCAATAATCAACACATGTGGCCATTTACGAGCACCCTCCTTCCAGAATCTCAGAACCTATTATAGGAAATCTGGGTGCAAGTGCAGACTAGTACATTGAAGAGAATTTATTTTACATCAGAGTATTTGTTTGTTCCATTTCACCTCACGCCCTTCCAAAGTTCTTGCCTAATAGATTGATCTGCAGAGAGGTTGCATATCAAACAGTGGTAGGAGGGATTACTAAGGAATTGAAAGTGACACAAAAGAAAGTATGGCCTTCCTTTCCTATACAAGTTGGTATGTTCACTCTACTTAATTTCAGGCATACGAAGGTTGAAGCAACAACTTTGGAGGACATCAAATTGATTGATATTGAATTCAAAAGAAATTATCCTCATAAGGTGGTTGAGAATCATCTAGCTCATTACAATGTGAGGAGGTACATTCATGAAGATTCCCCTTATGATGATGTTTTCAAAGGAGTCAGAGCTTATGAGGAAGTTCAAAACAGAGTTCAAAATCTATTTCCAAATCAATAGTCTGGTTTTCTTTGTTTTCAAAAACACAGAAGGACCAACCTTCCAAAGATTTTACAAGGAGAATCTAATATTTCCTTTCCATCACAAGAAATAACATCCACACAGCCTCAACAAGGTAGCTTGACTGTAGACCAAGCTGAAGAAGTAGCAAAGAATCCAGAGGATTTAATTAAAAATGAAAATACACCAAAGTTAGGTAAAAAGGATCAGGAGACGTTAGCATCTTTTGAGGCCTTTATGAAGCAAAGACATGCTTTCCCTTTTTCACCATCAGCTACTACTTCTGTTGTTCCAAGTGGCACAAATCCATAGAAGTACACTGAACTTACTTCTACTATTATCTCACTAACTCCCATAACCACAAGTTGCGAAACTCTTAGTTCAGAGGCAATTCATATAGATGAAATCACATCTATTCCACCCGAGGATATGCCTCCTTCAATTTTCTTCTTCAACAAGAAAATAAGAGCCATCATAAGAAGAGAACCTCAAGAGAAGGAAGGAATGGTCACTAAGAGAAATAGAATAGTGTATGATGGACAGGGGGAAAACGATCCAGAGTTTTCTAAAGAAGTTGTAGATTCATTAGGATCCTTCGCCACTACCAATCAATGGTTAGTGGATAATCTTACTGAACAACTACAACAAAAATATCTTTAGGTTGACCAATTGCAAAATGAGATGCAATGTATAGAAATAACCTTCAAGAGTAGGATGAATTTTGACAACGAACAAATCAGATTGGGCTATCAACAACAAATGAAGCAACTACATGAGAAACTGGAGGTGAGTATCCAAAATCTGCAGTCATGTAACTCAATGCTTTCTCAGCAAAATAGTTTAATTGACCAGTTGCAGACCCAAATAGTTGTACTAGAAAACAAAAAAATAGACCATGTTGCATTCAAAATGCAAGCATCTGAGATAAATGAAAGTTTGGGAGTTGTTTAGTTAGATCTATATCAATCCATGGATACTATCCAAAAATATTATCAAAGGATCGACACTTCTCTGAAGAATATTTATGACAAAGAAAAGGAAGCCTGTGCAGCTAGATCCAAGTTCCAAGAATTTATTGTTTGGAGACAGAAAGTGAGCTTTCCTGGTCTCGCTCATTTTTCACTATATGAGCATATGAAGGGAGAAATGGTTTTAAAGGAATGGGATATAAACCAAGAAGAAAGAAAGAAACTGGCCAAAGAGGTTAAGGAGGCTTGTCTCAGTGTTATTGTTGTTGTTGAGTCAGAGTTCGTTGAATTTAAAGGTGATGCTATCTCCGATACACTTGGGCAGATCGAGATAGAAAAGAATAAAGAAAATTCCAGGAAAAACAAGGAAAGTATACAAAATACAATTCAACAAGTAGATCAGATTGATTTACAAAAGATAAATGAGCTACTAGTAAAACCAAAGTTACAACTCAGGCAATCATGAAGATTCAAGAGAAACTACCACTAGTGCATAAAAAGATGTTTGCATTCGAGTTAAATGAAAACATTGAACCTTCTAGATTTGTGGTATAATTAATGAATATGTGTGATCAGTGCAATGAGCAGAAAAAGGCAAGCACATATGCGACCAAATAGAGGAGCAAAAGAAATGCCAGCATATCAAGCGTATCTCAGAAAAATATGCATTATGTTGTTAGATTTCAATTGTATTCTATATTTTGAGCTGAAAAGTTGGAATGTCGAACTACTTCTAGTTAAGACAATTTTTGTATAAATAGGTAGATTTTAGATCTATTCAAGGCTTCTTCTCGCCGAATGTAAACGAGAGAACTTATTTGAATATCAATATAAGAGAAGACAGAGATTCTAAGTCTCATTTCTATTGAGTTATGTGTTTCCCCTGTATTTCCATTTTCCTCTCACAATAAATTCTTTATATGGTTCTTGAAGATTGAATGATTACAACTTAGTAATACATCTACTGTGATCTTAATACATTGGAAGTTTGCTCAGCTACAGTTTTTCCTTGTTCTTACTTTGAGTAAAAACAAGACCTGTAATCTGTGTGAGTTTCTACATTCTTAATAATCAGTCAAGAATACATCTCCTTCTTTTCTTCTACTGCGAATGAGGTAAGACTTATCTGTAATTGATCCCTTGCTTTGTTATAACAATTTGGTGAATCATTTCCACATCATATAAAATTATAATTTACACTCAGATAAATAGATATTGCCTCTGTATTTTTGTATTATAAATTTCACTCAAAGTTGCATCTTAGAAAACTGAAGGTGGAAGAAAGCACGATAAAAAATAAAAAAAATCTTTAATTTTATGATGCCTGACATTATTCTTAGAGCCTAGAATTAATCTCAGGAACAACATGAAGCATTGTTATCAATCTTATCTTATTTAAAAAAAAATAAGAGTTCAGGTCTGAAAGGATAGACAATAGATTTATTCTTGGGTTTTTATGATTTGGTTGAGGATGGTTTTTTAAGAGTCATAGAAGAGGTTAGAAGCACTTGCAAAATCTTGTGACATTTAAACACCAACTTGATTCCTTTAATTCCAAAAATAGATAAGCTTATAAATTTTGATGAGTTTAGGCCTATATCTGTATGTAACTGTGTTTACAAGATAATTACAAAGGTGCTAGCATTTAGGTTCAAAGGTGTATTATCATATGTAATCTTTGCATAACAGTTTGGGTTTCTAGTGGAAAGGAAAATTCATGAAGCTATTGGGGCAACGCAAGAACAAAGTTGCTAGCAATGGTGATTAACTTAGATTTATCAAAGGCTTATGACATAACAAGTTGGTTTTACTTAAGGTTAATTATGTTACATGTTGATTTTAGCATGCATGTTTTCAAATGGATTATGGGGTATACATCTATTGTATCTTTTGTTGTTGCAATCAATGAAGTTGCTTCATATTTTTTAAAACCCTCAAGAGGGTTGAGACAGGGTTGCCCCTTGTCTCCATTATTATTTCTTTTTGTGGCTAAGAAATTGAGAAAAGTTATTATGGAATCGAAGAGTGTGGGAAACGTCCAAGGGGTTAGGATTAATATAGTTCTTCTTACACATTTAATTTTTGTAGATGGAATTATGTTCCTTAATGGATCAGAAAGGGATGTAATGAACTTACAAGATATTCTAAATGTTTTCAGTGTTTCCACATGCATAGAGGTAAATGCTAAAAAAATTACCTTCAAGTTTAATGAACTAAGGGAGGAGGATCCACGAATTTGAGTACGATTTTCCCTTTTAATTTTTTTGACTTATAGGATGGTTTCAAATATTTAGGGTTTATTCTAAAGCTAAACAGGTACAAGAAAAGAGTTTGTCACTGGTTGTTAGGTAATATTAAGGGTAGGATTCATCATTGGTGCGGTAGATGGATTTCTAGAAGAGGAAGGCTAACCTTGGTTAAGTCTATTCTAGAAGCCATCTATTTCAATTGGGATTCATTAGCTCATATTCCTAAAGGATTTCTAGAGGAACTATATCAAAGAAAAGGAATTGGATTCTTCACGATTATGGCCACTTCTAGGATACCCACAAGGCCATTTACAACAAATTGATATGTCTAGATATTAATTTATATGACAGAGGAAGAGATATTCCCTTTGCATTCCAATATATGGCTACAAAAACCTCAAATCTGCATAGAAATCATTATTAGACAACCCATCATGAACTCTTGTTCCCAATGCTAATTCCAAGCTAGTATTTCCTCAATTAACGCATAATATTTTTAACACATCAACCCACAAATATTAATCTTCAACAATTAAACAATAGCAATGAAGCAAGGGCATAATTATTGGCTATGGCTATGGTTTTGTTCGCTCATCCCAACAACTAATTATTACAGCCATAGAATCACCACTCAGCCCATTATTTCTACAACAATCCCACGCTCTGGCCTTTCTTTCCCCCTCAACCTTGCACAACATAAGGAATGAGATCTCCTTCACTGCTAAATAGTCCCTTGGGATATCCGAATTCCCTCCAATACTCTCACATAGATTGGCCAGGAAAACTATAATGTTGGGGACTAGGGAATCTCAACTATAACAATTACCCTTATACACAACAATGGTTTCTTCATACTTGCATATCAACAAAACTAAGGCAACATGCTCACCTTTGGCATAGTGCAATTTCAACATCCACATCCTAGCCTAGTTTCCCCTTGGTTCAATCATGAGAGAGAGAGAGTGAATTGAATGGTAAAAATTCACCAACAGTTTTTCCCAACAACTTGCATGACCTCCTCTCTTGCATGAGCAATACGTTCCCCCCATAAGGCACATTGGACAAAAGGTGTAAAGGCTTGGGAATAAAGACACATGATATATAGTAATAAAAACATTTTATTGACCATCCCTATTTACCCTCTTGTTGGTTCATTTCCCCCATGGTGCTCCTAAGGAGTTATCACCCCCCAAGTGCACCTGTTATTAGTTTATTAATTATATTATTAATTCAAATATAATAAAAAGAAACTTTAATTACCCAATAACCATATACTTACATATTATGGTCATATGATGATAGGGGGTATTACATATTTGATGTATCCATTCACCATCATCTTCTCCTACCTCAAGTTTTGCAACATCCCAAAATTCTCCATGGAGAAATACGCAAGTAAGAATTTACCCTTCAAGTTAGCAACTATTCTATCCCAAACCCTAATTTTCTCTTTACCCTTTCTTTACCTATCCAATTGAAAATCGCCCCACCACAAGGATGCATGACCCTTCAACTTAGTGCATGAATGTTGCACTCTCTTAGAGTCTTTAATTTTCTCAAATTAATAAATAAATAAATAAATAAATAAAACCTTATTTCCCTAAATCCAATCTATATGCTTTTCTGAATTTAGACTTACTGAGAAGGTAGGAGCTTACATTCTCAGTCCACCTCTCAACTTTGTTATATCCCTTATAAGCATCTCTTTTAGAGCTTGGGCCTCATCAACTTCTTCTTGTGGAACTTCTTGTTCAAGTTCTCCATTCACATCACACAAATTTGTTGTAGCTACTCCTCTCTTGGTTGCTTTCATGGCATCCATCCTAATAAAGATGGCTCTCAACAACTAGGTAATTTCATTAGCAACATCTCTCCATTATACTTGACCCCAAACTAGTATCCCTCTATGTGCCATATTGTTGTTTTCTTGTGTAATATTTTTTCTCATGGTTCTACTAAAAAAATCTTCTTCTCGCTAGAACTATTTGTCACCCTCAAAAATTCTAACCATTAAATTATCTTTACTAGAATCATTGTCACTCACATGTATACATCAAACTTGATACCAAATAATGTAGCTCTTCTACCACCTATATGTTGATATTTTATGTAATTTCGGAAGATATTCCTAAGTGTAATTGTATTGGTTATTCCTAAGTGTAATTGTGAAAAGGTCTATTGATAAGTCATGTCTTTTAGGTCTTTTAGAGTATAAATAGAGGTTATATCGAGTCATTTTGATCACTCATTGAATATAAGTACAAGAGATTAGTATACACTTATCTAGGAGGATATTCTTGGTTTGTGTTTGGGTCTCTTTGGTCTTGATTTCATGAAAGAGCATCGTATGACATTGTACATGTTGGAGGAATCTATACTAAGAAAAGTTTGCAGGGTTTTCTCCCCCTTGAGGGTTTTGTTGAGGATATATCTTTTTGTTCTGTGGATATCTATCTTTCAGTTGTGATCCTTTTGCATATTATATATATATATATATATATATATATATATATATCATCTCTCTTGAAAACTTAAAATGGTATCAGAGCGAGACCAAGCCTAACTCCCTCATAGGAGGGCCTGGGAAAATATGAGAGATAGCTTGCGTATGGATTCGGTGGGATTGATATGAACAGTGAGAGAGATTGGAGCAATGAAGGAATCGGTGTCATGAGTAGTGGCACTTGCGGCTGCAAAGTTGGCTCCATGCCCGAAATATGAATCCATTGATTATAAATATGGAATCAAAAATGGAAATCACATCGTCGTATCTCCAAAGTACAATGGATACGCCCTCGTCGAAGAAACGTCTTGGGTGTAATAAATATGGAAAACAAAGTGCATGTTATAATTCTTCCCAGGACAGAAGATCTCATACCCTGGTGCATTTGGTTAGTTCCAGTAATTTCTTTTCCCTTATGGGATGTGTTGAAGGCGTGGAAGAGGAGGGATATTTGGATTCCAGGACATGCTCTTGTTCTTAGCGCTTTTATTATCCAATTGCTCTCTTTTACTGATTATTCGCATATCAATGTATATTCAGGCAGCAACTACAAAAAAAAAGGTGGTGGCCATTTTGGTTAAAAAATAAGTTGGTGATTGATAGCAGAAGACTTATGATGTGTGTGGTCATGGCTTATTTTCTTCCAGGAATGGCATGTTCAGGATCTACTATGGTGGGGAGCGATCTTACAGCATTGGCATTGAGTATAATACTCAATATTGTCTTTGAGTTTCATTCTGTTTGGAAAGTGAAGAATCCAAATGAATTATTGAGTGCTCCTCCTCTCGACTTTAATCTGGAGACCAAATGGTGTGACATAGAATGGTCCATGGTGTCCAACAGATCTACATAGAGAAATGTGATGAGGGAGACTTAGAGTTGTGCGCTTTGGAAATCCTTGAAGCTCAGGGCCCCGACGGTGCCCATGATCCTGTGAACGTCTACGACTTTCTTTAAAATATCATAGGCCTGGTTTCCTGTTGTGGAGTTGTCGAAGTTGGTGGAGATATCATGATACCAAAATACAACCTCTCCGGAAATTTGTGAGACATTTCCATTGAGCTTCCAAAACGGTGGAACTACCAAGTAGAAGGATCCACCAAAGTGTTGTATTTTAAGCGATTTATTTGATCGATGGTTACAATGGTAGAATTGGGTCTCATTGTGCACAACCTTTTTAGCGACCATGTCTCATCTATCCGAGGCGAGGATAATCGAGATAAGGAATCTACATGGTGAGTTGGTAAAATATTAAAATTAAAACATTGAATAACAATGTGAAAACTCATGAGATCGGATCAATTAGGTGATCACGGGTGAGACAAAATGGGATTTGCAATTTTCAATCCATTTAATTTTGGATGTGACTGTGTGCACCATGTGGCGCTGGTAGCGATGAAAATGACTAATGGCATCATTTCAAAATATCCAATTAATTTCATTACCATGAGGAAGAGAAAGAAGATGGCATTGTTTCAAATCCTCCAATGCAGATGATGACATTGTATATTGATAAAATGCCAATGGGTTTATGAGCATGAGAATGTTGTGGGAGGAATTTGTATAATTTGAAATGAGAATGCCTTTGACGACAATATGGTGTGAATACATATGCTAGAGAGGCTTGTGAGAGAGGCCTATACAAGAATATATAGTCGTGACTATTTATGATACCAACAATGATCCAATACGTGCAACGTAAGCCTGTAGGGGCCATCCCGCCTACTTGTACCTTGTGGGAATCATCAATGTTGCATCATTTTGGTATCAGTTTGGTATGATAGCCTAAATTTTTTTGAAGGCCAGGGATAAAGAGGAGTTGTGCAACTACCAAATTAATGCTTTGGGAGTCGAACCTTGTTCCTGGTTGGTGTTTGCATCTGCTTGGAGCTAAGTCTTTGGCATAATCAGTGTCAGTTATGATACTAATTGTTTGGCATTGTTAAGTATGTCACGATCATTTGAACCGTTGGTACATGCTTATGTCAAATGATATTCACGATAAATGCATATGGCAAAGCGTAAGATTGGAACGATTACCTTGGGAAAAAGACAAGAGAAGAACTATGGTTTCCATGTTTTGGATTACCTACAATTTGTTGTTGGAAGCAATGGCTAGGAAAGAGGTGATCGGTTGAATGCAAATCCATTGTATAGCCAATTGGGAATGCAAAGAGAATCCTCTCGGATGGAAAGAACCCTGATTCAGGTGTATGAGTTTGTGAAGGCGCATAGAGAGGTGTCTGTCAAATTTGTTGTTGCAATTATAGAAGACATGAGGAACCAATGATGCGTATAGTGTTCTATTGTGAATACTCTTTTCATTAATATGTTGATTGGGCTACAGTTGTGCATGCCTTCTATTCATGATAGAATCATGGTTCATAGAGGAGGCATCTAGTCAGGAGGGTCGGGGTATGGATTTTGCCTCAATCATAGAGGGAGTAGCCAGTGAGGTAGATTGGACAGTAGTGTTTGTTTTCAATGACAGTGGGAATTGGCCTATGAGTTTGACAAGAAGGATCTTAGTCTCATACATTACTATTTGGGATTAGAAGTATGACAGATGAGATCTTCCTTGGTCAGGGAAAATATGTTGTGGAGATCCTGAAGAGGTTCAAGGTGTTGGACCGTAAATCGATGGCTACACCAATGGCATCAAATATGAAGTTGTTGGATTATACGACTTTAGAGGTTGTGGATGCTACATTATACAAGGATATGATTGGATCATTGATGTATTTGACGAATATACAACCAAATATATGTTTTGTTGTGAACACCTTGAGTCAGTACATGGTTGATCCTAGACGTGTTCACTTGATTTCAGTAAAACATGTGATGTGGTACCTTAAAGGTACAATGGATTATGAGCTCAAGTATGTTGCAGACAATGAGATCAGTCTACTTGGATATTCGGATTCAGATTGGGTCGGTAGTGTTGCAAACTAGAAAAGTACATTTGGATGTTGCTTCACTTTGGGATCCAGTATGATTTCATGGATCAATAAGAAACAGTCACGTGTAGCACTCAATATGGTTGATGTAGAGTATGTGGCAATGTGTGCAGCAAGTCGCGAAGCAGTGTGGCTTTTGAAATTGCTGACTGGATTATTCGATATTGCGATGGAGACGACCTGTATCTTGTGCGACAACCAGAGTTGTATAAAGTTGTCAGAGAACTCTGTGTTTCATGATAGGTCAAAGCATATCGAAATTACGTATCACTATATCAGGGCTATGGTACAGAAGGGAGCAGTGAGGCTCCAATATGTGGCTACCAATGAGTAGATTGCGAATGTGCTGACAAACCCGTTGTCAAGGACAAAGTTAGAGTACTTCAGGGACAAGCTCGATGTAATCCCTCTTCAGAGGGAGTGATGGCTTTAGATGTTATTGCAGGGTAGTGGATGTCATGATGACATGTTGTAGCAATTGGAGAGCTACCCACTGGCCCTGGATGCATGCTGAAGAGACGAGGTACAAATGTTATCGCAGGGTATTGGATGTCATGCATAAGATATCTGAGTTTTCTACGAGAAACTGGATAGTCTCATGATGACATGTTGTAACTATTGGAGAGCTACCCATCGACCATGGATGCATGTTGTGAAGTCACTATGGATTTCCTGTGATGTATAGATTTGTGTGTATGATAGTCAATGGGCATGAGCTCATGTGGATGGCAACAGTGTTAGAGTCTGTGACGGATAGAATACCTTCCTCATTAAGAGGGAGTGTTGAGATTTTATGTAATTTCGGAAGTTATTCCTAAGTGTAATTGTATTGGTTATTCCTAAGTGTAATTGTGAAAGGGTTTATCGATAAATCATGTCTTTTAGGTCTTTTAGAGTATAAATAGAGGTTATATGGAGTCATTTTGATCACTCCTTGAATATAAGTACAAGAAAGTAGTACACACTTATCTAAGAGGCTATTCTTGGTTCGTGTCTAGGTCTCTTTGGTCTTGATTTCCTGAAAGAGCATTGAATGACATTGCATATGTTTGAGGAATCTATATTGAGGAAAGTTTGTAAGGTTTTCCCTCCCTTGAGGGTTTCCCCGAGGATATATCTTATTGTTATGTGGATAACTATCTTTCAGTTGTGATCCTTTTGCATATTAAATAATAATAATATATATACAATATCATCTCTCTTGAAAACTCAACACTATAAGGGTTGCAAGAGCACACAAGAGTTTCATGAAAGCAACAAACAACACAATTAACAAAAGCACTTTCACAAAGCACAATGTAGTATCAAACTTGATGCCAAATAACCAGCTCTTCTACCACCTCAAGGGTTGCAATTAAACTTAGAGAACACAATGATATCATAGAAGCAACAAACACCACACAATCAACAAATGCACTTTCACAAAGCCCAACGGATGAAATACAAGTTGAACCAATCAATTTCACACAAGAGAATTTTACAAATAAGACTCAATGAGACTAAATGTCATTTGTTGATCAATTTTAGTGATGACATGTGACCCTCTATTTGAGGTGTTTTACCAATTTGGTGTCTGGCTTGGTTGTGACCTTAAAATTAGATTATTATTATTATAAAATGAGATGGATTGTAAATGTCTTTAAGCCATGATATTTTTTATAATATTATGGATGTAAATCCCCTTAGAGACAATGAAATGATTTTTCCTATATGTAGAATATACTTTTCTCTTTTTTTTAAATGAAAAATACAAGAGGTTGAAAAAAAAAATGGGCTCTCTAGTTTTTTATTAAAATAGAGGGCTAGCATCTCTTTCACAAAGAGCTTGCACATCTAAGTCTTGTCTAAGGCTTATAAAAATGAAAATTCATAAGAGCCTTCTTCTCTGTTCCTCTATCTTCTAGGTCTTCTTCAATCAAAATGCCCCCTCCCTCCTTTCGTTCACAAGCTTAAATTACCTTCTATCGTCCTTCATCCCATTCTACACCCATGTAATTAATTTAGCGGGCTCAATCTCTCCAACCTTCATTTATGTAACCCATGGGACTCCATTTTATTCACATCATTGATGGGAAAGGGATCCAACAGCTTGTGCATGCCTTTACAATGTGCACAACATCGATCTTTGAGGATCCGACAACATGCACAATCCTCCCTTTAACTCTGTCATGCCCCATATTATTATTAAATATAAATAATAATAATAATATCACGAATATGAATCTTTGAGTTTGAAAATCATATGGAGGGGTCTACGGCTAGGGTTTCTTCAACCACAAACCCCTATCCTTTTCCGCGTCGAGTTCTTGCTTGTTATCCTCCTCTTGGTGGTTGCAGAGCCAAGGCGGCCTCGAGCCTGTTTTCCTTGGAGTGCACACAGTTTGTTGATGAGGCAGTCGTTGGAGATCCGTTTTTGTTTTTGTTGTTCGGATGTGTTGGGGTTCTTGAAGGCTTTAGTCGTCGGTTTTGTGGGTCTCTTTTTGTTTCAGAGCGGATCCCCTGCTTTTGGCTGCTCTTCTGGTGGTGGGGATTGGTTGATCCTCGGAGGTTCTCTTCGATGGTGGTTGTGCCCTCCAGTGGGCGGATCTGGGTTTTTTTCGAGGTTTTTCTCTGCTTTTTCTGGTCTGATGTTTGAATCTGGGTGCTACGTTCTTGATTTGGTGCCTCAGGGCGGTTTTTGCTCCTTTAAATGATCCAGATCTGGTCTCTTGATAGCTTGTCCTCACAGTGCCAGTCAAATGTTGACGTTGCCATGTGTGTTCGTGGAGGTTTCGGGCCGTTTTACTATTGTTGGTTTGTTCAGGGCCTGATGCAAAGTCAGAGTTCTTCCCAGTGCTTTGATGGTTAGGGGGTCTTTGCGCTCCTCATGGGTTCTAGAGTTTCATGTAGCGGATGTTGGGGTTGTTGTTTTTCTTTGGTGTCTCGGGTCAGAGCTTTGAGGTCCTTTTCTTTTTGGGCATGCGGTGTTGATTTGAGTACCATGGTCAACACTTTGAGGTCCTTTTTGGGCGTGCGGCTTCTGGCTTCTTTTCTTCCGTGGATGCAGGACTCCTTGTTTTTTCCCCTCCAGCTCTGGATCTTGTGGGGATTATTTGCCTCTCTAACCTGGTCCGTCCATGTTGTGTTTGGGGTCTGTCTCTGCTGTTTTTTCATGGCGATGTTTTATTGGTTTTGATTATGAGGATTCTTTACATTATTGGGGTCGCTTTTACATGGCCATTCTTTGTTTCTTTCCTCATCTTAGGATGAAAGGTATTTTTCGACTAAATGCATGTTTATGCATGCATTATTCAAAATGTAATTTTTATGTCTTAATAAAAGTTACGCTTTTTTCCTACAAAAAAAATAATATCACGAATATAATAATTCTATTAAAATGGTCATAATACATACTTATTGGAATAAATAATATTAAAGAATTATATAATAATTATTTTAAAACATGGCATAATAAGTATTTATTATGGATATTTGGGTAATTAAAGAAAATGGTAAAATAAGTAATCATGATTAATGGAGAAACCCTAAAGTATAATAAATAATTAAATAATGGACCCTAGGGATTAGGTTATTTACCACGGATGGAGTCTACAAAGAGGGAAAAGGATGAGAAAATGGCATCTCTCTTTGGTTGATCTATAGAGAGAGAGAACAAGGCTTAAGATTGTTGGTTGAGTAGTAGGTTGAGGGCTCGGGGGTGACCTGCTATTAATGATTAAGTAGCAAGGTCTACGGTTGGGTGGAGAGCCGTCCCCCATCTTTTATTATGGTTTTCTAGATTTGTCAAGTGAAGAATCAATGTACGGCTACAATTATGAACTCACCAGGTTGTAATTCGATTCTTCAACATAGGTAAGTTCCTCACTCTTCAGTGTTTTATTGAAACATTAATGGTTATGTGTTTTATTGAAACATTAATGGTTATTTGGGTTCATTTTTGGTAATTCAGTGGTAGATTTGGTTATTACATGGCTAATTCTTTGTTTGTATTCTCTTAAGTAATCTGGGCCATTACAAACTCCAACACCGTTAACACAGAGCCAACAAATACACCTGCATCAACAACTCAGTTTCCTACAAGCCTGCTCTTGGAATATAGCCAATTGATGCTCCTGCATCAACAACTCAGTTTCCTACAAGCCTGATCTTGGAATATGTCTTGATTATCAAGAATGGGTTCAGGTTTGGAATGCATAGTTATAACGTCCTGTTAGATTGCATAGTAGACAGGAATCTGGCCTTATAATCTGCAAGATTCTTCTTCGTTGTTTTCCTAAATTTAATGCAATGTCAGCATTATATCCATATCATAAACAAAATATACTATACCCTAATTCTGCACACTTTAGCAGATTTTATAATGAAACAAATTGCCAACAGAATCCACAAATAAATTGCTGTATATAAAATAATGTTCATCTGCATCATAGAGGAACCCAAAATATCTTTGCCTCACCTTAATTCCTCAAAAGCCCACATATAAATCCATTAATAACTAAATATAATTTCCTCGCTTTTGTCATTATTATCTTTACCAAGATTTCTTACACACGCTGAAGAAACCCCTAACTCAAATCTTAAAATAATTGGGCAGGTCTTGAAAATAAAGATATAGGCTCAGTGGTTTCCAATCAGACAGCCTAGTATGTACTAAAACACCCCCAAAACACGAAAATATCCCTATACAAACTATTTTCAGGAGTGGGTAAAGACTGTGGCATGCATATGTATTGTGATCAATAAGCACTCGGTTCTATATCCTATATTCTGAGTTTTTTTAATCATCGGATTGATTTTATGATGTAAAATTCAATATACAGAGCATTAAATATAGTAGATAAAAGACTCTATCATATATATATATATATGTATTGTGATTAATAAGCATTGACGAACTCTTTTCAAAAATAGGTAAAAATTCTAACTTACATATATACTGTGATGAATAATCACTCAGCTCTATATCATATATCCTATGTTTTTCCATCGTCGAATTTAAATTTATTTAGATTCCACGATGTAAAATTCAATATAAAAAACATTAAAATGAATTAAATTTATTTAGATTCTACAATGTAAAATTCAATATACAGAACATTAAATACAGTAGATAAACACTCTGGAATGCATCTGTACTATAATTAATAAGCACTCTGCTCTATCTTCTGTGTTTTTACATCATTCCACGATGTAAAATTCAATATACAAAAATTAAATGCTTTATAATTGAGTACTTATTACTCGCAAACTCAACATATAAAGTATTGGATGCTTATTGCTTGGCCATATATATAGTAATGAATTAATTATACTCCTCTGAGAAATGGCTCCATCAGAAGTTCTGCAGTAGAAGGCCTCACAAGCCTCACAATTGTTAATGCCAGGCATTTTGCAATAAATCGTATACTAGTTAATCAATTATACTCCTCTAAAAAATGGGTCCATCAGAAGTTCTGCAGCAGAAGGCCTCACCGACGTTAATGCCAGGCATTTTTCAATAAACCGTCTTGTTTCTTGATTGGTAACTTTTTCCAATGCTGCAGGCCTTATACCTGAACTCACCTTCTTATAAATTTGAGTAATGCTACGGCATTCACTGTAAGGAATCTCCAGAGTAACCATCTCCAGCAAGCACATGCCAAAAGAATAAACATCGATAAGTTCATTATAATCCTCTTCATATAATTCCGGGGCCATGAATGCCGGTGTACCAATAATGGTGTGTGCAGCATGATCATTTCCCACGGTAACAGCAAGACCCAGATCCCCAATCTTCAGAATGCCAGTATTGCCATTCACGAAAATATTGCTGCAATTCAAATCTCTATGAATTATGCAAGGCATATGATTATGCAGATAATGCAATCCGCCCAGTATCTGGCGTGCCCAATTTTTCACAGCCTTCATGGAGACATGCCGGTGCTTCTGGCGGTACTGCCTCAGGGTCCCCGAAGTGCAGACCTCAGTAATGAAATTGACATGTCCTGTATTTTTATCTAACCAGGCATTGTAAAGCGTAATGATGTTTTCATTCCTCAGAGACTTCAACAGACGAATTTCTGAATAGATCCTTTGAATGGAAATATCGTCAAGGTTTGTAAGAGACACCTTGTTCCAAGCAACCTCAATACCATCTTCTTGATCAAAAGCTCGGTATACCGTCTTCATGCAACCACGACCCAGCACATCTTCATAGCGACCATATCTAACAGTGGGATCCATTTCCACAAAGGGCTCTCTGTCCTTATCACTGGCGTCATATTCTACACCAGGCATTTCTCCTCTTCTTCTTATAAAGGAAGGGAAAGGAAAAAGAAACAAACCCTAACCTCGAATTCCAACTGTTTATTTGAATTGAATAAACAGAAACCCTTGCAGGATTAAAGGAAGACAGAGAAATGGAGATGTTCCCTGAATTCAGATGACGAACATATGGAAAAGACGGAAGCCTTTGCTTCCTTTGGGGTTACCGAAGGCAATAACAACATTTTCGCTCCAGAGATGCTGAAAAGGTAAAGCCACCAGAATAAAAAAGCAGCCTAAAACACAATTTTAATTCAAGCCCAGAAATCTGAAACCAATCATAGAAAATACAAAGAAACAGGGCTGATACCAACAACCAAACAAACAAATTCTCTCAAAAGGGATCTGGGTCAGAGAAAACAAATATTCTGAGCAACAGGTACTTAAACAACCAAATAAAATAGAAGAAACGAAACCTTGCACTGCACAGAGTTCCAAACACAGTAATCAAGGAAAAAACCCTCATAAAAACAAATAGGGTTATGCAGAAAACATACCAGTTTGTCAGTTTGTTGGTCAATGCAGAGATCGCTCAAAACGGATGTTCAGAAAACCAGAAGGGCAGAACTGCCGAAATATAGTTTATTAGAAAAACACGAAGTGTAAGCATATGTATAGAGCCCCGCCGCCTAAGAGTTGGTTTAGTTCGACCGGGCGTCGGCATTTCAGAATTGTTCAATGAGGCCATATTCTTCGTTTCTTCGAAACTGTTGAGGAAAAGTAATACACGTCTCCTCCCAAACAAAGTCAAAATGCACGTTTACTTTGATGCATTCTTCGAAAATGTGGAGGGAGGGGAAAACACGTTTCTTCCCAAATTCTGTGAGCAACATACAGACTGCTGAGCAGCATTGAAACCGTGGAGGGAGGGTTCTCCTAAACAAAAAAGTTGGTGAGTAATATACAGTATGTTGGGCAACATTGAATGCTGTGTTAGGTTGTATTTATACTATTTAATATAATAATAATAATTTATTTTTAAGGTCACGGTCAAGCCAGCACATCAAATTGGTGTATGAGACCTTCTTCGCCCAGCAATTTGACTGGTAAAGTCTACCAAGGTATACATACCCTACCCCCCTCTGGATTTGAACCTGTGACCTCTTAAGAGGAAGCCCATGTTCTTAACCATTAGGCCCAGCCCATGTTCTTAACCAT